>UELW01000378.1:1500324-1734103 GCA_900490495.1 Danionella dracula | reverse complement strand
TCCATAATGCTCCTTTGGATATTCAAAGTCTTTACCTGAATGCAACTGAACATCCCTCAAACATTGTTGAAAAACCTGTTTGCATTGATTACCTAGTTTTAAGTTTGGCAAGCCTTCATTTAGAAGTAATCTAACCTGGATATGAGCTATTGTAACTAGTTTTAAGGGCCCTATCTTCAAATATATTTCATCAATTGAGTCTAAAAATTCAGTGCAAACAGGCTTTTTTATTTCCACATATCCATGATTTAAGCTGGTCATTGTTGTGTTCAGATATAGTAATCCCATTCTCGTCGCCAATTTTGTTATGTCACAGGTATAGCGAATTAATAATTCACTCGGTAATGTGGTTGATGAACTTTATTTTCCAACACAATGCACTGCATCACGCTACAGACTCTCTCTCACCCAACAACCACCTTTCTGCTCACTGCTTCACCTGGTGGCGCCTTGTGCAATTACTGTATCTGAACACAACAGTCATGACCTGAATTGGTGTACCGGTAGTTATAATTGGGCTTTTGACTGCTCCCACACTTTTTTTATACTAGCTCTTGACGGTTCACTGTTTTGGTAATGTTCAAGTGAAGCAACAAGAACCAGCTCATGAAAGCCAGCTGGCATGTTTTAAACGTACCTTTCCAGCCTGGATTTCTCATCTGGGTATTTTTTTGCTGATGTCATCTTTTAATGAGAGTGGTTGCACTTCCATAGTTGCTTGATTTGTATGAGAAGCAGTGTGCTTGTGTGTGTATTTTTTGTATATATGTGTATAGATGCAGACGTTTGCAAATGTTTTATTTTATTCATTATATCAGAGTTTTACATAATATTAACCAGACAGGCCTTTGGAAGTTCAAATACAGATGGAATTCGATTAACCAATTACACTCATTCACAAAAACGTAAGGAGAAAAAATATGCAATTTTTTTTGTCATTTTATCTCAATTGGACAATTTCCTTATAATTTTCATCAGACAAAATATACACCCATTGACAGCATTATGCAAAAAAATCAACCTCAGATTTGTGTCCACTCTGAAGGTGTTATTTAGCATTTTTTTGTGCTGTTAGAACAATAGTAGATATCTTTTGTAATATTGAAGGATATTTGAAGCCGTAATAATGCCATGCTTTCTAATTGTCCTTTAAAAATAAAGCATGAGTTTTTAGATCATCCTTCTTCTTGTCCAATAAACCAGTTACAGATTAGTTGACAAATCAAGTGGATTTGAAGAAGTAAATCAGAGGATGCACTGTATGCATTTTAATAGATCATGTAATATGTTTATAATTGTGAATGTGATCCCAGAGGTTTAAACACAGATAATCACTCAGATGTATTTTTGTAGCATAAATATTTATTATCAAAATATACATAAAACATTGTCTAATATTATCAGATGAACACTATTTATTGATCAATAATAATTGTGATTACTTTTTTAGTTTTAATTGCTTGATTTATAGGGGATGCAGTGCTGTTTTATGCTCTTATAGTCTGGGATACTGACATAAGCTTAGCAGCTTTGATATTTTATAACCAATCTTAATGACTTAATGCTTTTGAAATCAATCAATAAATGCTATATCTTCTCAGCACTCCATGGTCAATTGTTTGTCTTTTTACTGCTTTCTTTCTGTATTCAGTTTTTTTATGGTTTATATGGTACTAATGTTTGAAAGTTTTGGAAAAATGTAAAGTATCTGTAACTCATGAATAAAGTCATAACTTGCTGAAAAGTTTTCTTGAGCCACTGAGATATCTCTTGGAAGCAAATTGCATAATGGAACACACAAGACTATGAAAGTCTTTAAAGTTCACAGTTATTTGAATGTGGTGGTCTCATCCTGACAAAACAAAAAAAAGTAAAAGTAACATTTTTTTCTGTTTTTGTTTGGAACCCAAAATGTATTAAAGATACAAAGGGATTTAGTTAGGCTCAAAAAATACAGACAGCACTGTTGTGAAAGTTGTTCTACGCAGTAAATTCTTGAGAGTAAAATTCACTCTCTCCATAGAACCAAAAACACTGACTAGAGCACAGATAACGCTCTGTCCCAAAAGGCTTACTGCAGACTTGTGAACTTCACTCAAGTCCACACTCCAATGATGTCATGAAGGCCAGATGCTAGGGGTGTTTACAATACAGCAGCAATTGTACTAAAATAAAGACATTGCCTGCTTTGATTCACCAAGTCACATTTGAATTTGAGTCACATTTTGTTAACATGAATGTTAAATTAGTAAAATAATATATTGTGATCTTCCATTAAACAGCTGATTGTCATTCGCAAGGAATTCTGTGTTGTAGGGCGCGTGAAGCTAGCACCAATGCAGGCTTTGCTGAAGACCTTCATATAAGGTGCTAGTGAGCACACTTCAGAACGTAACAATGACAGTTGGGACACCCTTTGGACTCATGAACTTCGCAGGTATGCGTGATTCAAGTTCACGAGTGAACAAGTGCACCATTTGGGACAGGGCCTCAAACTGAGTATATATTATTTGAGTATAAAAAATATCTACTCTCTGTCATCAACTAAACAACCAATTGTTTACCAAAACCTTTTACTTTGTAATAAGTGTTATGTATTTCCCTATTTAAAATGGACAACTGTTGTTGTTGTTGTTCCTATCATACTGTGTAAATAGAAGGACCAAAAAGACCCGCAACACAGTAAATGTAACACAAGATTTTGCTGTGTATGTATGCGTGCATGTGTGCGTGCGTGCATGTGTGTGTGCGTGTGTTCAACTTAAGGTTTATGTTTAGAGTCCATTTATTTTGTGTGTGTTTTTTTTTTTTACAGATGCATAAGTGATGCCACAAATGTGTTACATTGTTGTCTCTTTAAAAATATCAAGGGTGGTGTTGCCAGATTAGGTTTTAGAGGGCTTTCTTCCTAGTTTATGGGAAAGGTCAGCTGACTTGGGTTGTTGGGGAAGGTGTATGGAGTTTGGTGGTAGGAAAGGATCTGCTATCATGGGTGTTCTGAGAGGGTCAGTTGATTTTGATCTAAAGAAAAGGTTCTCTGATTAATTTAAAAACCACTCGCATGGTGTCTAAAACACACTCAGTGTCACACTTATCAGATGTGCAGTTAAGAGCAAAACTTCTTGTTTTTGATGTGTTTCATATCTATTTGTTTTTTGATGTGTCTCAAATTAATTATCAAATGTAACAAGAATAAGTTGACCTCTCCAAAGAAAATGATTACAGGCAATTCCACTCAGCCAACTGTAGCAATGCCCATTTACCTCTCCTGAGCCATTCTGAAAACTTGGACATCAGTGGTCCATCTATGTAAGAAAGGGAAAGAGGAGGCAGCAAAGTGTGCTAAAAATACAGAATAATGCCTCCAGAAGTTTAATCGCAGCAGTGATTAACTAATGTTAAACAATAAACCATCAACGCCTGTTGAACCTTGCATCTAGATTAATTTTAAATTAAATAAATTGTTGGAATTGCAGGATAACACTACTTTCTCACTGGCTTCTCATGTGCAAGCCCATCTCTCACCTTCTCAATCTATATATCTGTCTGTCTCTCTGTCTGTCCTCAATCTCAAGCTAGCTCATAAACTAAAAGTTAAAAAGAATGCGCCAAAGTGGGTATATTTGACCTGGGCACCAGATATTTAGGACTGCCCCTGACCCCTAGCACTGTTGAAGAGCTTCAGAAAGAACTGGAGTAAGGAAATACGAACTCTAAAGTTGAATTGCCAATGTATAATGAAAGTCAAATCAAGCTTCTACCTTGACCTACCAACACTACCTCCTGACCACAGTTCAGGGGTGTTTGATTGAGCTTACAACAATTCAGTCATCCAAGTAAACTCCCTAGCTAAAATAAACTCGTTTAATATATCAAATGTTATGAAACAGCTCAGAGGATTCCTAAACCGCATCGATGGGGCATGAACCTCCTAGTGAAAAAAGTGGTCTAATTTGAAAGTACACTTCCAGCCAATCTGGCGATCCCAGTCCAATCTGGCAACACAGCTGTGGGTGGGAACTCAAGTACCGTAATGATCTTTCTTAACAAGATCAAGTTTAAATGTCTATGCACTTCAAGGGAGTTTTGTCTGTTTGTTGATTTAACGTTCCAAGAAAAGCTAATTTGCCGGAGGATTATACAAAAGCGCTTTAGCTGCGCTTTTAAGAACATGACGTTACTTGAGTTAGTATCCTCCGCTTTGAGAGTCTGAATGATTTGCGTGGTGAAAAACACCGTTGCGTGGCATGAGAGAGATTCGGATTGGAAAAATCACAGCGAGGTTTCATCCGATATCCTTAAGGTCTGGCAACGGGAAAAATGCCAGTTAACGGTACAAGAGCAACGCTTCGTTAGAAGACTGAGTTCCAGCCGCCCGCTGAATATCAATGGACCAATCCGTGGCGATTCAAGAGACGTTGGCCACAGGGGAGATCTGCACTATAGTATCCTAATCAAAGCTGTCTTCTGCTTTTGTTACATTGCTTTACCATCAATTTCTTTAATCGGATTAAACAGTAGATTTGAAGTTATTCTGCAAATTGTTAAATTGTGGTTAAACTCTGTTAGGCAACCCAATAAGTTATTTTTCCCCACCTTATTACTGTGCTATATCTAGGCTATATTTTTGTTCTCTTGTTTTTGTAAATTAAACTGCATAATTTAAATAAAGAAAGCCTTTTTTCCTGACTCGTCCTCTAGATGTCTCTAGCGAGCGTACCGATCCAAAATAGACAGCTCGTCCAAAAAGAGCAAAAAATAGTTTTCTTAAAGGAACAGTTCGTCCAATAAAAGCAAAACTAGTCTTCTTAAAGCAACAGTTAATCCAAAAAGAACAAACATATTATTCAAAAGAAGCAGTTAATTCAAAAAGTGCAAAAAAATAGTCTCCTTAAAAGAAGAGTTTGTTCAATAATAGTAAAACAAATATATTTAAAGGAACAGTTTGTCCAAAAAGAGCAAAAATGGTCTTTTTAAAAGAACAGTTTGTCCAAAAAGAGCAAAAATAGTCTTAAAGTAACAGTTCATCCAAAAAGAGCAAAAATAGTCTTCCTAATAGAACAGTTTGTCCAAACAGATGAAAAATAAAAATCTTAAATAAAAAATAAAATAAAATCCTAAAGCAAAAGTTTGCCCAAAAATATCAAAATAGTCTTCTTAAAAGAACAGTTTGATGTCCATCTATAAATGCAAATAATGTCTGCAAAGACATTTACTCGTGAATAAGAGCCATAGGTATTGATTTCCCAGAACATTTCCAAACGGTGACCACTTATTTAGAGAATTCAATTTGTTTTATTCTATAAATTTTTTAATTTGTTCAAAATAAAACAATTCATTTGATTCTATTGCAGATTAACCAAGTTATTAGCAACTGCTTTCAAATGTTCATGAAACATTCAACCACAAATATTAAACCAAACTTTTTAAAAAACTTTTAAATTTAACTTTTTAAACGTATTGTTTTGTTAAAGATGCATTATGTTAGAAATTTAACTTAAGTAATGACAAAATTGTCTTGATTTATTGTCATCACAAAACATACAAGAATCATTTTAATTTCAAGCTCTGAAATTCATTGTGTGCCTGTCTGAAACTTCACGTTTAGCTTTAGACATGAAATAATGTTAATGTTTTGCTGATTTGCTACCTTTTTTGTATCAAACAGAGCCCTCTGTCTAGAAGAAAATGGAAAGAATCCAAAGTATTTTATTATTGCAGTTCAGTTTTTGGTATTGAAATTATATTTAGGATCTGTTAAAAAACTTTTCCTAAGCAAGGGTTCTCATGCTTTGGAGTGTGTTTCACTTCTGAAGGAAGTAAGAGAAAGCAAACTGATCGGACTCGTGCAGAACAATGAGGAAAATGCGTGAGTATAAACAAATTCATCACTTTATTTTTAAACGTTTGCATTATTAAAAATATTGCGATGATACCCAACAATGACAGGCTTGTGGTCAAGCTAGATCTCAAAGCCATATGTGATGATTTTGAGCAGAAGGTGTTTCTAACACAGAGTTTGTACATTTTTAGTTTCAGTTAAGATCAACATTTGTTCATTATTTTTGATTTTGCCCTATTGCTTCAGGGATTTTGTAAATTATCTGCTACAATGATTTTCAACAATATAATGGCGATATTTTTAATTTTCAAGAAGTTCAGATTTTTTCTCACAGGACTGTCCCAGTGTGTTCTGAAAGTTTTCAGCTATTTTACCAATTGAGCTTTAATAAATATATATTTTCCAATGTACTTGAATTTTAAACAGTTAATTGCATTTTTTGCTCAATTTTTATTTAACAATGTGTTGAATGTTTCCCTGAAAACAATTAATTTTAAATTAATCGCAAATCACAATCACAATTTGTCAGAAAAATCGAAATTAGAATTTTTCTCAATATCACAGCCCTAATTTATAGTTTCTTTCATTTCCATTTTCACCCATACCATTCCATTCATTTAAATTTTTAAATTATTAACTTTTGTTTATTTAAATCAGGTTATTCATATATTCCCACCGACGAATGGCCATCACTGCTGAGGATGTCACGCTGGAGGAAATCCTGCCCATCTCATATGACTTTTCAATTGTTGAAGGCAAGAAAAATAATCAAATGCAAACTCACAGATACAGAGTGTTTTTGTCAACTGGAAGCCTGGAAGCCCCTCACACTACAATCAAGGGAAGAACAGAATGCTTTAGTCATCAAATGATGCATTTCAGTTAGGCTGCGTATATCTTAGAATGTGTATCTTAATGTGTGTTGATTGTTGGCTAAATATTCGATCACTCCTCCAGAAGATTAATATCTTGTGGATACTTTCATGCTGATTGGCAACAAATCTATTTTGGTGTCCATCCCAGTTAATTCAACAACGCTCTCCTATTTCACACGCCTCACCTTTAAGTTTCTTTAAGTTCTTCTATAAGTTTGAATAACATAATTTTCTTTAGTAAACAAACAAGCAACTAATTAATCTAAATTGTTAATATTATTAATATTCCAATAAAAAGGAGAGGAAATGCATCATGGAAACCCCAGTTATTAGTGAAGAACAAATTTTCATTGGAGTGATTCAGACTCACCCAAAATTAAAATGCCAGTTAAGTGACTAATGTGATTTCTAGAAGAATAAACATAATGTTCGAATTCTACATCAAAGGCTGTGACTAAAATATTAAATGCTTTTTTAAAACTATGGTTAAATCTATTTTTGAATTTGTTCTAGGAGTGTAAAATGCTAATTAGTAAAATACTAATAGTCAAGAATAGCACTGGTTTTGGAATACTAAAAAATGTTTATGTTTTTAATTTTTAATTCCTTCTGAAGCAATTCAGAGAGCAGGCAGCAAGTTCATTAAAGTGACTCGTTATATATACCATTTACTTGTTTCAAGCTAGTTTTGTTGAAAGCCAATTAAACAAATCTATTATTCCCCCTTTCATAGTGGGATTCTATTTCCTATAATACCAACATAAACAAGGAATTTCAAGTATTCTTCTATATGAACATAATATGAACAAAATTTAAAACCTTTTATTAAAGTAAACCTTGTATTTTCTCAACAGTTTCATCTCACGGTGAGCTTGCTGTCATTGGTGAGTGTTTCCTTCTTTTTTTACAGCTGCTGTGTGCGGCTGTATGCTGTATAAATGTGATTGCTTCAATTTTCATAAGCATTTGGAATCTGGAATTTGTTGTTGTAAAGGTGCAGATACTCGAGTGAGAGTGAGCTTTTTGGAGGATGAGCTAGAGCTGAGCTGTCCCTTTGGTTCTCACACACGCCTCTTCCTCAGTGAAGTCCATCGAGTCTGGAGCAGTACGTTCATTAACTCATTCTTTGAATAATCCTTGCTCTGTTTGGTGATTTTTTTTTTCTTTTTCATCAAATAGATATTTTTGAAATGATGTATTAATGAGCTAATTTCAAGCAAATGCTTACCAATCTTCAAGGGCAGAATTGGATTCATGAGTTACTTTCCGATTGGGACTTGGATGTGTAAATAGTACCCAGCAGAGCACTGTTCTGTTTCAAATGCTGCCATTCAGGCTCAGAGAAAACAGATCGCAGGAATGAACGTATTCTATATGCAACCATTTTCTTTAGGAAGTGAATATAATTCATTGTAAGTGTTTAAAAGGTATTATGCCAGCAACAAATATACTGAAATGATTCTACTACATTGTCTGCTTGATATGTTTTCACTGTAGCAGAATTATTATCATTTACGTGGTTAGTTATTAGTTATTCCTATTAGTTATTTATGTCTTTTACCATCCTCTTAAGGAAGATCTGCAACAAGGTTGTGCAATGGAGTGTCCAAGGCGGAGCTTGAGTAGAGATAAGAACCTGAAGGTGGAATGTGTTTCTTTCACCCTGTTGCTTTTCATTCGCAGAGCTTGTGATATGCTCTTAATAATCTTTGCGCTTTCATAAATGGATTGAAAGTAGTTTCAACAGGAAGACTTATTGCGGATTTAAAATGGCAATATGAAACAGAGGATTAAGAAACATTTGCTTCTGTGATGGCGAGTATCAGAAGCAAATCAGGTTTGATTATAAACAGGGAGAATGTTAGGAATCTAAAAGGTATGTTTGGTTTGTTATTTAAGTCTTGACTATTTAAAGAATTTACATGTTGTTGCTGTTCTCAATTCATATTTTGGAAAAAAAAGTATTTAAAATCTGAACTTTGTTATCAACATTTTTCAAGGTCAGTGAGATTTAATCCTTCATAAATTGTAAATAACAAATCAGCTTTCTTTTATATTGTACACATAAACAGATGTTAAGTATAGCTATCTTTCTCTTTCATATAGTTAAATCTTGATATTCAAAAGAACTGTTAGTCATTAATTCCAAAGCTGTTTTAAAGTTTATTGTAAACAATGGTATACAAACAATATGTAAAAAATGGTTATTAATAATTAGTCATACACAAACATTGTTATAACTAAAGGCCATAGTGGCTACAATATGTGTGACTTTACGTCGTCTGTATCAACTTTGTTTTTGTTTTCTTGCTTATAGCTGATTAATCAATTATATAAGTATAGATAGTAATCTCAGCCATTCACTGAAGCTGTCTTCACATTACTTGTGAGTCGATGTGTCAACGACGTACACATTAGAACCTGTTTCTAGCTAAACATCATCTTTATTGTCCTTTTAAATTCATGCACAATTTATGCCTTATTTATTCAGTTCCTCTCTTTAAAATAATCTATAAGGATGTTTTACCAAGAATTAACGTTCTGTTGTATTCTATTGTATGTAACCTGCTCTTTCTCGCTCTTCCTGGCTAGAGGTTTTCCCTAAGAAGGGTTTACATGTTAATATGCTCGCATGAACTTCTTCGTCCTAAATTAATGACAACTTGCTTTCATCAATGAGATTTGCATTTCAGTTAAAGTTAAAGTTCCTTGAGAGCATCTGTGGTGAAATGTGACGTTATGCAACCAGCACTTTTTCAGTAATGAGGCCTCTAGAGTTATACTCTGAGGTGTTTCAGTTTCATTGTCAAGTTAAAGTAGATCATATTGTGTGCCCCTGTGTGATAAAAGATGTTTTAGGTTATTTGGCTGTTTGAGAAAGTGAGAAAAAGCTAATGGCATTCGTCAGATAGAACAAAAGAGAGAAGATCCACTTCCTCTCTGCTTTTCCTAGACTACCAGATTATATTTCCTAGATGCTATACATTGAAAAGGCTTTGCTTTCATTCATAACAAGAAACCTATCATACCTATCATCAAAATAAACAGAAAGTTGACAAATAAATAGAATTGTCTTTCATTCTTCTAGATGTCTGTCAGCAGTATCCGAAACAAGAACCTAAATTTGACTGGATCACCAAGTATCACAAAGTGTCAAAAGGGGGAAAATTGTCAAGAAAGTCTGTTAGAACAACTATGAAGATGAATAAAACTATAAAACAAGGTAAGAGGTGCATTTCTCTGCTTTTTTTCTTTGATTTTAGTATAACACTTGATCTGTGTGTTATAATAATAGATTTTTATAGTATTGGAAACAATGCACACTTGAAGAGGTGTTTCTGTGAGGAGTTTGTTTTGTCGCTCATTCACACTTTTTGAGTTTGAATTTTCCTGTTGATTCCAGAAGCCCTGAACTTACTTAAACAAATATGTGTAGTAATACTGACAGTTTTCCTCATTACCTATCAAACATTGTATATAGTGAATAAAAAAATTAAAAAGAATTTAAAAATTCATTACAAGCGTTCGTATGGAAAGGGGTTGAGTGCTTCTGGGTAGCAGTATTTTTTATGTGTACTTTTGGATGTTTGTTTTTATAGGCAGCTTGTTTCACTTTTTCTCTTATTTTGCCATGTTTTTATGTGTACTTTGTGGATTTTATGTAGCTTGCTGTTCAGTGCCATGGACAACTATGATGTGATGAGGTGCTATAAAAATAATGACTCTAAACAGAAATAATACATTACATTTCAAATATTGTCATCAACCAAAATCAGATGTATTAGCATTGTTTCCTCTCAGTGTGTAGTCTATATATTTAGTATCCTCTCCTTGAAGAAAAATATTGGGTAAATCTAGGTGTTGCTGCACCTAAATTGAACTGCAAGAGAATGAGAGTGTTGGTGCTGAGTGTATGAGGCCCTGTGATGGAATGGTGAACAAGATGCAACCCCTGCTTTTGCTCAGTTAGTATGAAGAGAATTATACACTAGCTGCAACAGTGAACCTCCTGAAGAAGGAGAACAGGGAACCTCTACTTTGAACCTTCTTGAGCTTATGGAATCTGCAATCTGGCTGGCTCCCAGGATCATGCCAACACTGTTGACAGAATATTTATTGACGATCTTTGACCATTATCTGTGTATAACATGGATTAAGTAAGAGTGATGTCACCCATACGTTTGGGTAAATCAGCCACTTTCTCCTTGACAAAGCAACCTTACCATCAAAATAGGTAAAAAGACACAATTTTGTTCATGGGAATTGCCTGCTTTTGCTTCATTCTTTAAAATGGTTAGCTTTTTCTGCTGTTCTTTAAATATGTAACTAGATTATGGCTTTCAAAGGGACCTGATGTATCTGGTAATAAACTTTGATGAATATGATGGAAAAACTATTAATTTCATTTCAGGCATAGTTGAAGCAATCAGCCAATTGTCAATATGCACAATTAATTTTCTAAGAGAGAGTAAATGCTGCATACTGTAAACTTCATTAGGACATAAGTTACCTCTTTAACCCTTGATTTTTTTAATCTATGCCTCGAAAATCACAGAGGGCACAAAGCAGGTGACCTCATTGTCTTCTGTCACAAAGTGGTAAAATATTTCTTCTCTGTGTTAACTGGGGATGTAGAGCAGTGTCTATTTGCATTAGTGGTCTGTGTAATTACTGAAACCCTTTCACACTAACCTGGTTATTGCGCTTTAAATTTGCATGAAGTTATTTTAGTGAGCAAACCAGTTTGACCAGATGCTATTGCTGTCACCAGAGCAATTCTTAACTTGGTTGGTTCTTCTTATTAATAACATTTACTGTGTCCTAACAACAACAACAACAACAACAAAAATATTTTATTGTTTCATATTTTGTATTAACTCATCTCAGATTTGCACATGTACTAATGCTCATTTATAAGTATTTTGCCTCGAAGTTTAAAATAATATTTTACTTATGAACTTGGATAACTTTTACAATCACAATCAAAGTTTGTTCATTGTAATACTTACTTCTAATAGAGATTAAATTTGATTCCACATATGTATTTTATTTGTAGAACTCAGTACCTAAACATAAGTGTTTCCATGTTAACTTTTATTTTAATTGGAACGTTTTCAATATTTGTATACATATATGTAAATATAAATGTAGTGTTTTGTAACAAAAAAAGTATTTTACAATAAGGCGTTCATTATATTACAGAAGGCGAAAATACCCTTAAAACCTAAATTTACTTGTAAATTACGATTTGTACTATGGGGAATTTATCGTATGAATATTAATCAGGCTTGACGATAAACGAGATAACTTACGATTGGCTTTCTAAATTACGTCACCATAATAGTGTGTTCCTGATTGGGCACTAGAGGACGTTAGGATGAAGTATTTAATATTCATTAGCGAAGCCTTTACCATAGTAAAAAACAATGGGCTAGCTCTGATAAATGTAGTCAACATTATGTGAAAACAAGGAGATGTCGCGTGAAACACGGATAAATGGTAAGACATGTTTTTGTTTCGTTACCAAAGTAACAGCCACATGTACAATTTGACGTTTGCCTACCCGGTTTGAGCGTTTTGACAGATATCGTCAGGGGTGTGTTGTTGAGCTAAAGTCGGTTATAGTCAAGCTATGGCTTGAGTTGTTAAGGAAAGTGTATTTAGTCGTGATTGGCGCCAGCTATCACCAGATTCCTGTTGCTCTTCGGTGCGGTCAGAATGAGAAGCATTGTAATGTAACGCAATTGAAATTAACTTAAATGCAATAAGGAAATGTATATTAATATGAAACCTTGTACATGTACTTTGTGGACATTGATGCGTCACGTAATCGTTACAAGTCAATGATTTAATTCCCAAGTTTATACGTCCTAATAATTTTCCTTGACTCATTATTACGTTATAATATATTATTATTTAATAACCTGCCAGTTGAATGTAGTTTGTCGCTTTAACTGATCAAGGTTATTATATTATCCTCGTTTAAAACTAAAATTTTAAAGAGTTTCTGAAAACATCAAGATTCATAAAACCCTTAAATTGTCAAAGTAATCTCAGGATTTACTTCAGCCCTCCCAATACGTCACTGAGGTTATTTTAATTCTTAAGGATATCTATCAATTGTTTGTTTTTAGTTTTTTTGGCGGACACAAGGGGCTACAATAAATATTTGTAGGACTGCTTAACATTGATAGGAAGAGGAGCATAAGAAAAACATGATATTGATTTGAACATCTTCCATCTTGCAGTGTTATTCGGAATAAGAAATGTTAAATGAGCTTTTGGCCTGAGATTGCTGACTCAAGCTGCTGCTTTGATGCTACAGTGATGTATGACCCTGTGGTTCTTCATCTGTGCACCTCAAGATTCCTTGTGCAGCACAGAGTTAAATTCTTACTGGAGTATCGCTGCACTAGTTAACATCAATCAATCAAGTTTTTATAGCGTTTATATTGCTTTATAACAGCTTCACAAAGTCCTAGTGAGGGTGAGGTAGGATAAAATAGGATTTCCCTCTTTGAGGCCCCTGGGAGCCTTGTTGACCGAGGCAGGTGCTAGTCACCTCCCCAGCATAAAGAATATACAAACGTCGATGAAAAGTTAACCAGACAGCACCTGAAAAAATCAAAAAAGGTAAACTGAAACTAACAAACAAAAACAGTATTTAGAAAAATGTAACCGACGACAAACAGGTAATTAGCATCAGCTGCAGGATGAGTGATAAATGAGGGGGTTTGTTAGATAGGCACATTTAACCACATCATTTTTTTCAACAGTTTGTATGTTTATAGCGCTCAGACACCATATCGGTTTTGACAAATACCAGGAGCCAATTATTTGAATGCTAGATTAAACAGATATGTTTTTAATTTAGTTTTGAACTCTGTGAGCATAGCTGAGCTCCGGACAGCATCCGGGAGATTGTTCCAAAGCTTCGGGGCTCTATATGAGAACACTCCCCCTCTGGTGGATTTACTATTCTTTGGAATAATCAATAGTCCTGCTTCTTGTGAACGAAGAGAGCAAGCTGGAATATATCGTGATAGGACACTGCTCAGGTAGGCCGCAGCCAAGCCATTCAGCACCTTAAAGGTAAGCAGCAGTATAGTCAATGCGATATTTTACAGGAAGCCAATGAAGAGCGCACAGAACCGGTGTAATGTGATCATGTTTAAAAAAAATTCTGAAATATTACAAAATCTTTGTTCTTGCATGTTTTCAAACAGGGATCTTCCATTACTTGTCCTGTCCTTTTTATTGTGGCACAATTTATGGAGCATTAAGAGCTTTCAATTGCATATAGGATGATGTTCAAAAATCATGCATTACTCTGATTAGACTGTCCAAGAAGATGGAATGGCTAATAACGAAATATTATCTAATATTGGGCATTAGTGAACACAAAAGGAGCAAACTGTATAATATAAAAGCTTACTGTATTACACTTAAAGCTAATCTATAGGCTAGTCAAACTGTCCATTGTGGAAGCTCCGCACGTACCCATTTGTTAACAAAAGCTACTATAGTGATGCTGTCTTTACACTGATCAATATTTGCGTGATTAAAATACTATCTACTAGCTAACCAAAACACAACTAACAAATGGATGCTAACAAAGGACATATTTTATTTCTCATTATACATTGTATAATTACAACTCCATACAGAATCTGTTACTGCTGTAGTAGCATGTATTTGCTCAGATCAATATTATAACATGGTGCGCTAACAATGCTAACTTTTAGTTAGCCAAACACAAATCTGATAACAGAGAGGTTATTTTGCTTCATAGACAAAGTTTGACTCCATCACTTTGTTTAAAATGGGGGCACGTGGAGGAGTTTGCTTTGTTCTACCTCGACCAATCACATGCATCGATCACGCTCTGCGAAGCCTTGATGCAAGGTTATAAAAGTTGCGCGACAGGGTTAGCACAGCTAAATGCACTGCCTTCTCAAAGGGCAATTCAGAGGCTTGACAAACAAGTATAGGTTGGCCTTCAAACCACCAGGATCAGTCTCAGACAAAATTAAACTCAGAAATGTGCCTTGTTTGTACAATTTTATCCTGACTTCATGTGCAGATTGATAGGTAGGTTATTCAAAAGAATTGTGTGTTCTCACCCTGCACTGTGATAATCCTCTCGAGGCCATTTTTGAAACAATATTTTGTTTTGTTCTTTGTTTACATGTGTGCTTGTTTGTGATCAAACATTTTTCAAACAAGTATTGTTTACTCATTTAATGGCCCCTTTAATTATTTTACTTCTGTACTTTTATACTTAAAGTAACTATTTTTAGCTGCAGTTAATAGTTTAGAAATGCAGACATGCATTTTTGTGATGTTTTCCAGAGAGCCCAGCTCTGCTCTTTTCAGTAAGGCAGCATTTGCACAAGCTTCTGTTGACCAAGCATTGGTTTGAAGTTTCCTGTCATGGTTTGTGAATTGCTTTGAGGAAGCCTGTGTTTGTTTGAGCTCCTCCCTCATTCCTCTCTTCTACACCCTGGTGAAATCATCACAGATGAGACATGCCCTTTCAAATGTTCTGTAAAGTCTTGATGAAACTTTAACTTGTTTAAAACTATTTGGCCTAACTTCAGAACGTTTCAGTTTGAAAATCTGAGTTTAATCAGATAATCTCATTCTTTAAAGGTGAGGTACGCAATTTTTGAGGTTAGGGAGAGCTTGGTTGACCCTAACTGCCAAAAACATTACAAACTTGTAGCCAATCGGCCATTCAAAATATTCGATGACAATGTTGGTGTGGGCCTTATGTATATGTTTGTTTTGAAGGCTTCAAAAATCAACTTTGTATCCTGAAGATAACACACAGCACCTTAAAGTTCAACCTGCTCTCAACCTGTAGAGGTTTTTTTTCTTAACTCACAATCTGAGCTGATAATAGTAGGTCACAGTTCCTGAAACCTCCCTTCTGATTAGAAGCTCTCTTTCCTGTCATTGAGTTTCTCACTTGGCCAATCAATGAATGACTTGTGAGTAAATGCTGTTTATGTAATGCTGCTGTCTAATCTGAGATAAGCTTAGTCTGGGAAATCTGTCTCCACCTTTACAGAGACAGTGGACACACAAAACAACGGTGTTCAGAAGAAAGAGGACACTATTGGCAGAAGAGACAATGGGCACCAGAGGTATGTCTACCAGTTTATCACCGTTTTGTGCTCTGTGCATTTCACATATGGTTTTATTGTAGTCAACTTGTTTTTTGCCACCTGGTTAATGAGTGATCATCTCAGTATTGTGTCATAGATCATGGGACTTCATGTAAATGCATATATTTTAGGAGGATGAAATCAGTGAAATCAGTTTTTATTATTTTTTTTGCCAAATGAAACTAATAATTTCTATAATCACATATTCTTTATTGGGATCAGCAGGGGTGGTTGGATTTGAACTATCTTGTGATTTGGGAAGCAATTGTTATATAAACAAAAGTAGAGTATTTGAGATTCTAATGTTTTATATCACTAGGACATAGCAAAAACATAACGAAAAGGTCAGGGTAGCATCATACTTACAGATGAAATCTCAAGAATAGCACACATGTTTGATAAATGTACTCACATGAAGTCTCAAATACTGAAGTGCCTTTTGCTTAAGTTTTAGTTTTAACCATGAGGTGGTCAGTTACATGTAATTTGATATGGGTATATGAAGTCTGGGCTACACTTCTGCTTCTGTTAGATCACCAGCTCCAGGCCAGTCACATGGATGTCAATTATTTCTGCTGATTATTGGTTTTCAAAAAGTCTATTAAAGCTCTTGAAAGTACCCCTTGAATTCCTGTGTATTTCAACCCCAGAAGCTGTATGTGATGCACTATATGATGAGTGCAATGCGATAAGATCATAAACCAACTCTTTAATGATGCAGGAATGCTCTAACTCTCTCAGGCATGATTATGAACACATCTATAGTGTTCCTCAGGGACATCATTCGGCATAAAACGAACATAAAAATAGAAGTTTGAAAGCATTTCCTCTGCGTTTGTCAGGAGAAGGCGACAGCATAATAGAGGTTGCTGGTGTAACTTTTTTATTTTTCTGGGTTCAGTCAGGAGAAGGCAAAGGAGGAAGGGAGAGATGAGCTGATCCGTAACTCTCAGCCATTGCTGTCGCACAAAGCTCAGATGCTCGGGATGCCTCAGTTTGGCCTTCGGGATAACCTGATCAGATGTGAGCTGCTGAAAAGGGAGGATGCATACACCTACATCAAAAACTACAGGTGAGTTCATTCCAAAGCATGTGTTTCTCTATATCTGTTTCAACACAGAAAAGTGATGTTTAACCAGGGATTGCAGAAGCCTACTTTAATCGATGAAAAGGTATATTTCCTATTGATTCAGTTAAAGGGGCTGTTGCATTTACTTTTCTAAGGATCTGTCATATTTCTATGGGAGTAAAATTCCGTCAAAATGCGCAATATATTCAATTCTATGATCCACAAAAACACAATAATAGATTTGGTTCACAAATAAAAATATATATTTGTAGTTTTACAGTATAATTTTCTAAACTCAGGAATACAGGTTTGTTTGAATGCGAATCCCTTCAGAATTTACGACATGCTGCGAGTGATTGGCTGCTTTGACGATATCTGTGTCAACTCACAGAGATCCACAACAAAGCCAATCAGATTTGCATAATAGTACTGTTTTTGTTACAGATTTGCAGAATTTCTTACTTTGTCTCATGTCTGGGTAAAAAATACTGTTTATTACAGTAAAAATAAATCTTCAAGGCTTTTTATATTGAGTTATTTTAGTTAATTATATTTTTATCACATATTTTGCCCTTTGTTGCACTACATTGATATTTTTTTTAGGTTCAGTTTATGAAAAACTGATATATGACATGTAAAAGATCTTCAAAAACAAATACCACTGTATTTAAAAAAATGCAATTGGACTGTGGTTATTCTTCAAGGGTTAAAAACCTTGTTTGTTTCATAAAACAGCTTTTGCTCCCACGCTCTTTAAAAACAATCATACTCATGATTGAATGCGTTTTTATGCTCTGTTTGGGGAGCTTTTTTTGTTTGTTTTGATTCTTGTAACGATCTTTGTTTTGCTTATAGCTGATACTTCTATGGATAGTTTGTGTGATTCTTTTTTGGGGTAAAAGTGTATGCTAAATAATGAATGTAAATATTTTTTTTCACTTACTGTTCCCAATTTGTGTCCCCAGTTTCTTCCTGGGGACTTATAATGTGAATGGGCAGAATCCAAAGGAGAGTCTAAGCCCATGGCTGGCATCCTCTGACTCCCCTCCCGACTTCTACCTTGTTGGGTGAGACACCATGAAGTTAATCTCGTTATTTAATAATGAATTCAGGGGCTTGCTTGTCCATAATTAGCATGTCCATATTTTTTTCCTATTTTTTTTACTTTTTACTAACCAATACAGTTTCTTGCTTATATTTAATTTCTTTGTATGCTTTACCTTTACTACGCAATTGCCATTTAATAAAAAATTAAGATCTGTTATTTGTATGACTGTCACATAATTACACATTTTAATCCAATAAAATGTGTATTAAAAATGTTAATCAATAAATTTAATTTAATAAATCTGTTTGTTGTGAATTTATCATTCACAAAATCACATTAAAAATGTGACTTAAAGTTGTCAGTGTATGCTTTTTCATAGTATTCCTAATGTGATAACATTCAAATGTATATTTTAAAAATAAGGATGTTTATTAAATAAAAAGGAAATATTATTCACAATGCAATTTTCATGTTGCAAAAGAAAATATCCATGATAAATAAGCTGTTGGAGATTCCAGAGTTCTACGATTAAAGGACTTATAAGCAGTGTATACGTTAGGCTGAAGAATGAGTAATTACTACCTCTGTTTTTATGCACATGTAGTTTCCAGGAGCTGGATCTCAGCAAGGAGGCGTTTCTCTTCAATGACACTCCAAAAGAAACCGAGTGGATGGAAGCTGTGAGCAAAAGCCTCCATCCAGAAGCCAAGTATGCCTTTGTAAGGACTTTGCCTGTCAGCTCATATGATCTAGTACACTCAGTTCTTCTCTATGTCTGATCAGAACCAGCTGTATTACTACTAAATAGTGTAAATAAAATCATTGATAAAAAAGAGGAATTATTACAGAATATTGCCATCCATGACGTCTTTAAATAAGTCTTCCTTTAACAATTTCAGTAGAAGAGTGGTGTCTGTGAGAAACCATGTTTATGTTTCAGTTTGGTGATGTAAAACCCTGATTAATTCTTCATGAGCGTTACGATTGAGGGCAGATCAGATTTTGGACCACAAAAGAAAGTGTAATGTAATTTAATAAAAAATTCTGTCACTTTGGGCTACAGTCTGAATGTAACTTTTTATTTACTAAATGAGCTTGTTTGATGCTGCTATTGGCCCCAATCTTGGTCTGACCACAGCTAAAGACATCCTTCCAGACCAGATGTTGGTTGACTTCATTAGTTGCACTGAAAAATTCTTGCTTTTTCAGTCTTAGTTTTTAGGATGCTTACTTTTTGGAACTTGTATCACTAGCATTTGTTTTGTTTTCATTTAACAGCTGAATTTGTGGTAATTTGTTATATTGGTTATATCACATCAAGGACAGTGATATGTGGGACTTCTTGTATTAATTGTAGTTTTCAAAGTAGTCCCAAAATCACTTCAATGGAAGTTTAGGGGGAAGGTTTTTAACTGCTTTGGACTGGATATTCATAACTTATAATATCTAAGGGTTAGGGTTAGGGTTAGTTCCTTCATGCCCGAAAAAAAATTTGTTTAACTTTAGACAATTCTTTCAATAATTAAAATATTTCAACAGTGTTTGACAAATCCAATTTAGATTAGTAAAAACAATGCTGTAAATTGCTGTAAAAAAGAGAGATTATTGTCATTGTTGAAAAACATGTGGACTTGAGTGAAAGACATTATGAATAACAACCCAGCATTTACAGAAAACACTTGGTAAATATTATTAGTGAGTCTTTGTGTAAGTGACTTCAAAGATATTTGCTGCTTGTTGTGTGTCGCAGGTGAAGCTGGTGCGTTTGGTGGGAATAATGCTGCTGTTTTATGTGAAAGCAGAGCATGCACCGTTTATCTCTGAGGTTGAAAGTGAGACTGTTGGCACTGGGGTCATGGGACGTATGGTAAGCTCTCGCTCATTCTATAACTGCATGAAAAAGAGTTGTTGCACTTAAACCCTTGTTTAAAAGTTTTTTTAAAAATCCTCCATTGAAATCAATAGAATATAATGGTGAATATTGAAAAGCTGACTTAAAATCCTCCATATTGCTTTATTTAATATTTCCTAGAGATAAAATCCCTGTTTGAGTCGTGTTTTTTTTCTCCTACAGGGTAATAAAGGAGCTGTAGCCATCCGCTTCCACTTTCATAACTCAGACATCTGTGTGGTGAATGCACACCTTGCTGCACACACGGAAGAGTTTGAGAGGCGAAATCAGGACTTTAAAGATATCTGCCGCAGGATTCAGTTCAGACAGGATGATGCTACACTGCCCCCCCTCACCATCATGAAACACAGGTCAGAACTCGTCCAAGCACACCAAGCAAAAATATTTTATCTGACGTGTGTTCATTTACAAATGAAAATGATATATTTAATAAATGATCATCAGGTCTAGTGTTGACCTCATCCAGTGTAGTGATCAGACTACACTCCTTATTGCAAGGAGGATTGTAAAATGCTACTGTAATGTGAAGTATGATCAGTTGAAGATGAAGATCATCAGTTTTACTTCGTAGAACAGTGCTACACTGACACAAGGTCGGATTTTTAAAAGTAGAGCACTTTCTGAGTAGGTGTGATTTTAAGTGATTGATAAAACTGATAATTATGATGATTAATTATTTCACCTTGCATTAGATCAATCTGATGAGGTACGAAAAATTGTTAGAACACTGGTATTGCACGGTAAGTTGCATTAAAGATTAGGAGCAGCAACCTACAAATACCATTAATAATTCTTTAAACAAATTAATATTTTTTAAAAGTTAGTATGAGCATGTACCTGACAACACACAATGCATTTGCGTAATTGTGCACTATAATGCTGAGAATGAGTATAAATGAGAGGCATGGCCAAAAAAAAAACTATTGATTAACCGACCAAAAGAGGGCAGCCCTTTCTGTGCCATTTAGCTAGTTAACGCCTTGAGGTTGAGTTAGCTGAAAAAGGTGACATAAACAAAAACAATATATAGTCTTTTATGATCTTTAAATAATTATTTACACAATCAACCTTATTTTTTTAAAATAAAGTTAAGCAACAAATCTGCCCTAAGTTCTAAGCATTTTATTTGTTTAACGTTTAAGCAGAAGACTCTGTTGTGATCTCAAAGTCTTAAAATATTCATCTTTAACTTTTTAACTTAAATAATTATATATATATATATATATATATATATATATATATATATATATATATATATTTTTTTTTTTTTTTTTTTTTTTTTGCTATCAGTTACATTTATTTTAAAAAAATCAATCTTCTTTTATATATTCATTATAAAACATAATATTAATTCATTCTTAACATAAAACAGTACTCAATCAATGTAAAATGCAATTGGTTTCAAAAAGCACAAGTCTTTTAAATCTGTAGTTTAAATACAAAAACTTTATTTGTGCAATAAATGACTGTGTCCTTTAGAGATATTAGGTCCATTTATCACTAAATATTAGTTCAAATATCAGTAATAGTAGTAAAAAAAATAGTAGCTTAAAAAGCTGAGTGTGTGGAAGCAAATAATATTTAGGTTTACACTTTGTAGTTTGGATTGGCGTGCTTCTCAGTTTTGAGGTGAAAAGGAGAAGTTCTTGGTTAAAGTGTGGAAACATTAAGTCTGAGCCAGTATTCATGCAACCTTCTTGAGACTGATAGACTCTGCCTCTGCTCTTCACTTCTCTGAACTGGTTTAATCTAAGGCATTGTGTGGACCACAAAAAATGCATTTTAGAATAGGTTATGACTGCTGAAATGTGACTAGTCCTTGCAGTCTAGCTATAGAAAATGAAAAAAAAAATGAAATTGAAGGCACAGAATGCTTGCTGAAGCTATGCTTAAAAATTGTTGAGAATACATTTTTGAAAAAACTAATTGTGAAAATGATCATTCTCTTTTTATCTTCCAGTACAGTGCTGTGGCTGGGAGATCTTAACTATCGCATCAGTGATCTAGAGGTTGATCTTGTGAAGGAATTAATTGCTAAAAAAGATTTTGAAAGTCTGTATAATCATGACCAGGTGAGAAAAGCACATTCATAGTTTCTCTGTAGAGTATGCCTGAGTTATGTGATGATTTTTTTTTTTGCTGCTTAAAATACCAAACATTAGAGATTCAATAAATCTACATTCAAAATAGAATCCAAACATACAGCAAATAGTCATTAGTAAAAGAGTCTGGAAGAAGAAATTTGCCTGTATAGAATGAATTAAAAGTAGTAAAGGTAAAAAGGTAACTTACTTCATGCAGAAGTAAACTCTTTTAGATCTCACCTTGAACAATTCCACCACACTGTTTTCTTTTTATATGTATTTAAATATTGATTTAATTAAATATTACCAGTTGATAATTACACACAAAAATAGTGGGTAAAAACATATTTTAGTTTTGTCAAAGAACATTTCTACACAATTTATATATTTGGAGGGTTCAGAACAAGGAGTTACTCTATATAAAACATTTCATACTAAAAACCAAGGTGCTTAAGTAACTTGCTGGCATTAGTTTTTAGTAGTGCTGTCCAAGTTAACACATTACCCATGCGATTAATTTGAAATGTATAACACGTTAAAACAAATTAATAATTTTTTTTCTGTTTCCTGTTGTGGCCAACATGTGTCAAACAAAGCATTAATAACTGAGGAACCGCAGTGCGTGGAGGCACATAATACGCTGCCACGAGACTAACGTTACTTCCATGTTAACACCTGTCATGTACGGCCCTCATACTGCATCGAGCTATCAGGTTTCTAAACGGCAGCAGTTTAGAAAGTGTGCCAGAAAAATGTTATGAGATTGTTGGGCACTTAAAGCATAGTACATCCAACGCTCATGAACTAATGGAACAGCATGTTGTATGTGGACAGATTGCAGGCAGGCTAATACTATTTTATCCATCTGTTTTTACTGTGTGTGTAAGTGGGCGTGCGTGTACACGCGTGTGCGTGCGTGCGGGCGTACATGCATGTGTGTGTGACGTGTATGTCCACTATCAAAAGTAAGCTGCATAAAATAAAAATAAGTTCAGATTAGTGTAAAACAATATTAAAAAGTTAAAGTAATAAATATGGTGTTGAACAATGTAAGTAAAATACATTTTCTCCTGCTCAGTGGTATTGCCAGCCTAGTGCCACTTGCAAAATTATGGAGTCATCAGAGGATGATCCATCATATAAATAAATTCAAACAAGCTGTTACTGGAAAAACAAACCACCCAAAGAAGAGAAGCAAAAAGTTAAATTGGAGGATATTGATGGTTTATTGCATCTTGTTTGCATGTCAAAATCTATGTTACAAGTTAAACAAAAAAATCCATAAACAATCATATTTTCAATTTAAATATTTGCTTTGTCTTCAGTTTACATGAATTATTTACATTTTACATTTACACATAAAAAAAGTTTCAGTCTTGTAAGTGCGATTCATCATGATTAATTAAAAATAGTAATGAATGAATCGCACATTTTTTTAATTGAACGACAGCACTAGTTTTTAGGGATTGGCTCCTCAATCATTAATAATTAAAAAGTTAGAAGGTGACCATTAGAAATGAGTTCACAGGCACAGAGAAGAAATAAACTTTGAACTTGAGTTTAAAGAGAAATAACTTGTTTTCGTTTTTCAGTTGAAACGGCAGATGGATGAGGAGGTTGTGTTTGAGGGCTTCACAGAGGGAGAAATTGAGTTCCAGCCCACGTATAAATATGACACCGGATCTGATCAGTGGGACACAAGGTCGGTTATTATGCTCTCTATATTTTTAATTTAGTAAAACTTTTAATAAAAGAGAAACGTAACTCTTTACTTTAACTATTTAAATGTAATTTTTCTGCTCTATTTTGTTAGCTTTTATTTGGATCACTAGCTGACAACATAAAAGAAATGCTCTCAGTTCCTAGCAGAGTAATTAAAACTAAAATTAAACTGACTTTTTAACAGTAGTTTTAGACCTTTTTTTCTTTTACCAAATATGGCATATAGCCATGAAATAACCTGCGATATTGTCTTGCAAACAAACATTCTCAAAGCTTCTCCATATGGTAGTCCAGAGACCAAATATAAGAAGAGAGAAGAAAGAAAAATACATTGATGTAATTTGTTGATTGAAAGATTTTATAATTATGTTTTTAAAGTGTTTTTACACATTTCATTTTGGAATTTTCTGTTGATAAGCATGTTCTTTCTTTAGGCTGTTACATTTGAGGTTTGAAGTGAATTTGACACTCCTGCTTGCAAGTAAACAGGAGAACAAATGTGACCTTACAGACCAGCCAGTAAAAACATTTCAAGGAATGAAGCATGTTGTTTTATTTTAAGAGTGTGGCATTAGCTTTGATTTCTCATTTTGTTCACATGACTGCAGCTGCCTGATGGCACTATGCTCTCCTAAGCTTAAAACAGCAAAAAAAAAAAAACCAACAGAGTGATTCTGTATTTGTGAGAAGAATTATCGATGAGCTCACCAATAGCATAATCTCACAAAATACATCACTCTCCTTTCACACCCTGCATGTTTTTACATTCTATTAACTGCTAAAGCAATGTCTTCAACAGTGAAAAGCCACTTTGTACACAACGCACAAGTGCTGTTGTCCAGTTTCTGAGTGGATCTATATCAGTGAACTAGATCTGTTTACACAGTGAGGAGAGACCTTACAAAAAGACCTTTTTTTTGTTTGTTTTTTTACATTTAGCAATTGTTAAATTACACGTAAAAAAGTGTTTTCATGTTTCTATGTGCACCATCTAGCGTCGTGGAGAAAACATCTCCGTCAAAAAAAAAAAGCAATGCCAAAATTTACTGCAGATATGCAAATATCCAGCTGCATTGGTGTGTAACAGTGTATGCTGACAACGTGTCTATGAGCGCACCAGGGGAAGCTTTCATCTCAAGCATGTGCAATCAGGAGCTGAAGAATAACCCATTCCTGAACAAACCGCACATCAATATTTTAAGTTGATTTTGAAGTGGATAGATGTGACTTGAGCTTTTGAAGTGTTGGCCTATGTATTTAATTGGAAATTGTGTCTAGTTCTATAAAAATTACAAAGGTTTAATTGGCATCTTTTTTTCAAGCGACCCAGATATCATTAAAAATATTTTTGAATGACACCCACTCATTTCGGGTCAGCCCGTGCATCACTAGTATGTAAAGGCCTTTAGTCAGTAATAGCCTGAACAGCAAATTTACACATTTTACTATTTGCTCAGAGTTTAACATTCAGTTTTTGTATCTAGTGAGAAGTGTCGAGTACCTGCATGGTGCGACCGCATCCTGTGGAAGGGGAAAAACATTAAGCAGCTTTGTTACCAGAGTCACATGACCCTGAAGACCAGCGACCACAAACCTGTCAGCTCTCTGATGGAGATTGGGGTGAGTACACCAGACTTCAATGCCTCCTTTTCTTTCTTTTGAAATGCAAAAAAAAAGGTGTAATTTCATTTTTGAATGATTATGCATGGCATCACGGTGGCACAGTGGGAAGCTTGATCATTTCACAGCAAGTAGGTTGCTGGTTTGAGCCTCGGCTGTATCAATTGGCATTTTTGTGTGGAGTTTGCATGTTCTCCATCCATGATCGCGTGGGTTTACTCCGGGTGCTCCGGTTTCCCCCACAAGTCCAAAGACATGTGGTACAGGTGAATTGAGTAAAAGCAATTGTCCATAGTGAATGAATGTGTGAGAAAGAGTGTGTAGATGTTTCCCAGTTCAGCCGCTGAATAAAACATACCAGGCTGTTCATTCAGCTGTGGCGACCCTCAAAAGGGACAAAGATAACAAGAAGATGGATGGATGGATGTATGGATGGATGGATGATTATGATATGAGCATTACAATGTTAAGATTACCTTTGATTCCTTTATATTTATATTTAAGATATCGAATTCATCTTTACAGCTTTACAAATTCTCAAGTGTTCTTAGATGTTCTGCTTGACTATGTTATTATAAAGTGAAATATGCTTTATGTCTGTTAAGCATCTGACCTTGATAGAAAGTAAAGCAGGTATTTACAGGCTTACAATAAAATAAATTTTGCAGATCAAAGTTGTGAACAAGGAGTTGTACAAACGAACGTTTGAAGATATTGTGAGGCAGATCGACAGACTGGAGAACGACTGTATTCCCTCAGTGACCCTCTCTCAGACAGAGGTGAGTTTAGCATCCTCTAATTCTGGATTAAGAGAAGTATCAGTAGGATAATGACTGGTCCCTCTGGTTTCTGGCAGTTCCACTTTGAGAATGTGAAGTTCATGCAGCATCAGGCCAAGACGGTGACTGTTCATAATGATGGCCAGGTCCCATGTCGGTTTGAGTTCATTCAGAAGCTAGATGAGCCTGCGTACTGCAAACCCTGGCTAACAGCAAACCCTGCTAAAGGCTTCCTGGCACAAGGTGAGAGTCTGGCACAGTTTCATTTTTCTGTATTTCCAATTATTACTTTTTTTTTTTTTGTTCGGGAATTAAAAAAAAAAATATTTGCCTTACCTTTTATTTTATATATATTTATTGTACACTATTGTAACCTCAAAATAAAAAAAAAATATAAAAATATAGTTTTATCTTGAGCGTCATGGTGGCGCAGTGGGTAGCACGGTCGTCTCACAGCAAGAAGGTCGCTGGTTGGAGCCTCGGCTGGGTCGGTGGGCATTTCTGTGTGGAGTTTGCATGTTCTCCCCGTAATCGCATGGGTTTTCTTCGGGTGCTCCGGTTTCCCCACAAGTCCAAAAACAAGCTGTATAAGTGAATTGAATAAGAACGATTGTCCATAGTGTTAAAGTGTGAATGAGTGTGTGAATGTTTCCCAGCGATGGGTTCCGGCTGGAAGGGCATCCGTCGCATTAAACATATGCCAGAGAGTTAGCGGTTCATTCCGCTGTGGTGACCCCGAAAGGGAAGAAAGCCGACATGAAAATGGATGGATGGAGAGTTGTAGCTTAGAAGCAGCAGTTTATAGGTCATCGCCTTCCATTAAAAAGGAAGTGTTGCAGCTGAGAATTATTATTTAAAGCACCAGGAACTTTAAAAATATCTGTTGAGTATTTGAAAGTTGTGAAACATACAGGTTCCTTCATAAAATAAAAATGCTTCACCAGTCACATTATCTGATTTAAAGACATTTTTACAGCTTGGTAAAGGTTGGTGTTCATTTTAGGTGTTTAACAAAAAAAAAAACATTCCCTTTTTGAAGACAAGGCAAGGCAAGGCAAGTTTATTTGTATAGCACATTTCGTACACCGGGTAATTCAAAGTGCTTTACATTGGAAACAAAGAAAAAGAGAAAGTACATTTAATAAAATCAAGCATTAAAAAGTCATATAAAATCAAACTGATTAAAAAACTGAAAAGTAAAACTTCGATTAAAACGAAGATTAAGATTTGAAGTGTAAAAAAAAGTTGTTCGGATGTTGGTGCTCAGTTGACAAAAGCGCAACTAAACAGGTGAGTCTTTAACCTGGATTTAAACATGACTAAAGTGTTGACACCCTTGATCTCCTCTGGAAGTTGGTTCCATCTGTGGACCGCATGGTAACTAAAGGAGTATTTTCCCTGTTTGGAATTTACCCGGGGGAGATTTAATTTATTTGAACTGAGGGATCTCAGTTCCCTGTTTTATGTGTATTCACTGAGCATGTCTGTTAGGTATTTAGGTGCTAAGTTATGTTTGGACATGTATACGAGCAGCAAAACTTTAAAAACTATTCTGAAGGAGACTGGCAGCCAGTGTAGAGACTTAAGAACTGGAGAGATGTGTTTTCCATTGTGTTTTGAGAAGAAAGTTGTTTTCCATCCAGTTTTTAATCTCATCAAGACATTGGCAGAGAGAGTTTATGGGGTTGTAGTCATTTGGGGAGATAGCTAGATAAATTTGTGTATCATCAGCATAACTATGGTTTGATATCTGGTTCCTTCTCATAATTTGGCCCAGTGGAAGCATATACAGGTTAAATAATAAAGGAGCAAGGATTGAACCTTGAGGGAACCACACGACACTGCAGTCCACTTCGACATGTAATCACCTATGTTTACATAGAAGCCTCTTCCTTCTAAGTATGATCTAAACCAGTTTATCACAGTTTCTGAAAGACCAACATAGTTTTCTAGTCTATCGAGAAGGATTTTGTGATCAACTGTGTCGAAGGCAGCACTCAGATCAAGTAGAATCAGGACAGTCACTTTTCCTGAATCGGTGTTTAACCGGATGTCATTGACTATCTTCAGTAGAGCTGTCTCTGTGCTGTGATGAGCTCTGAAACCTGACTGATAACAATCCATGTATTCAATTTGGGTCAGGAATTCAATCAGTTGTTTTGCCACAATCTTTTCCATAATTTTACTAATAAAAGGGAGATTTGAGATGGGCCTGTAGTTGCTCAGTACAGTATTGCCTAAGTTTGACTTTTCAGTAGTGGCTTTACCACTGTGCTTTTAAGGGATTTTGGGAAAAAGCTGGAGCATAAGGAGGTGTTTTTTAATTTCTAAGAGGTCCTTTTCTAGACTCTTAAGAACCGTTTTAAAAAAGACTGTTGGTAAAGTGTCAAGACTGCATGTTGATGTTCTGAGGCTCATAACCATCTCTATTAATGTTTTGCTATCGATTAGATTGAAGGTGCACATTGAGAGTGGAGGCTGAGGATGTCTATCCGCAGTCCTGCAGGGGGAAGCACTAATGCCTTTTCTGATGTTAATGATTTTATTGATGAAAAATGAAGCAAACTCATTGCATTTATCCTCAGACAGAAGCTCATTTGGAGTCTGGTTTGGTGGGTTGGTTAACCTCTCTACTGTTGCAAAGAGAGTTTGCGTATTGTTTAGGTTGTTATTAATTAAGTTTGAGAAATACTCTTGCCTAGCTGTGATTAATTCTGAATTAAAAGCACGAAGACTCTCTTTATAAAGGTCGTAGTGGATGACAAGTTGGATTTTCTCCACCTTCTTTCAGCCTTCCTGCAAAGTCTTTTCATACTTTGAACTTTTGTTGAATTTCTACAGGGTGTTTTTTGTCTCCCAGGTTTCTTCTTGACAGTTATAGGTGCGATGTCATCTATAATGGACTTGATTTTTAAAGTAAATGCATCGAGAAGGAAGTCAGCTGTGCCAGCAGTGATGCTTGGTGTTTGAGATATGGCATGCATAAACATCTCGCTGGTGTCATCATTTATGTGTCTCTTTCTAACAGAAATTGATTTTGCAACTTTGACATGGGAGATTGCCACATCAACAAAAACACATAAATATAAAATATTTAAGCCCTCACTAATTACTAAGTCAAGTGTGTGACCGTGACAATGTGTGACACCCTGAACGTGTTGTCACGTTGAAGGTGTTTAAAATATTGTTTAGTTCTTTGGCAGCATTATTATCGTGCTTGTCCATGTGAATATTAAAAAGGAAATATTAAAAAGGAAAGGAACATTTGAAGGAAATGTTTTGTTCTTTTTTTGTACAGAACAAAAAGTTTGTCTTATTTGTTTGCTTTTTTTTTTTTAAATTCTAAGCTTGCAGTACAATAGGTGGATCTGTTTTCATTTAGTTTATTTTTTAGTCAAACCATGTGATTTTATACCCAGGTGCCAGTGTGGAAATCGATCTGGAGGTGTTTGTGAATGGTCAGACGGCTCCGGAGCTGAACTCAGGTCTGCAGCAGCTGGAGGACATCTTGATTATTCATCTGGAACGAGGCAAGGACTATTTCATCTCCATCACTGGCTCTTATCTGCCCAGCTGCTTTGGCTCCTCGCTCAGGACATTGTGTTTGCTAAGGGAGCCCATCCAGGAGGTGCCACAGGAGACTCTCAGACAGCTGGTGAGGACCTTTACTCAATCCTTAAAACTTAATTGTGCAGCAGCAAAACAGATTTTTTTAAACGTAATATTACATTTAAATTATATAAAAAATATATACATTTTAGATAGTGATTATGTTATGAACTTATGCTTACTATTATCTGGTTGATTGGGGAAAGTAAAGAAGGATTTATAAGCAAGGTATAGGAAGTTAACTTTTGTTTTTGTTTTACAAGTGAGTTATTTAATCAACGATCAATTGATTGTTAAAACCATGCTGAAAACTATTATGGTAGTCTTCTTATATTTTTCCGTACTTAAATTGGCTAAATTAATTCTTGACAATAGAAAAAAAGAAAATATGATGTAAAAATATTGAGACGTCTTTATATTGCACCATTAATAAAAATAGTATGCAGCAGTAGAGAAAAAAAATAATTTGCTCATTTTCTTTTTAATAATTTCTTTAAGATAATAGCTTGCCACCCCCTGCTGGTGAGATTTTGCTACGTTAACCAATTAAAATTTCATTTTACTACATTGACTTACAAACTTACTAGTTTGTACTAGTAAACTTTTTTTCTGTTAAATCATGATTCATAGTTTAACTTTTTATATAATCATTCAATAAACTCAATGAATTCAATAAAACGGTGAGCTTTCCTACTTGTGCTTTGAAAAATATTTTTAAATCCATCAGTTTTTAAACAAACTGAACACACATGTCTGGTTTTATATGTGTATTGGTTGAATGTTTACAATCTTTTATACATTGTATCATATTTTATATTAGATAAAAATATATATAAGGTACAAAGAAACAGGCAAGATAATGATATATAAGTATTTAACATTTAAAGTTTATGTGGGCATGTGTCTATATTATTATTTATATATTACAGTTATTAAATCATAAAACCATGATTGACTTTGACTGTTTGTTTATGTTTGTCATGCAGACCATGACATCAAACAGTGAAGTGATCGACTCTGAGACAGATAAACCACAAGAAATCCCCAAGGAAATCTGGATGATGGTGGACCATCTCTTCCGTTGTGCTAAAAAGCAGGTCAGGACTTGTTTATAAAATGTAATTAGCCCAAAATGCTGGGATGGGGGGTTTTTTTTTGCATTCATAACAACAAACATTTTATGATGTAAAACCTTTGAGCAGCATAGTTAAAATCATATAGAATTTTCGCAATAAGACCCTTTTAATTAGCCACAGAAAAATATTTTATAATTATATTATCAGTTGTATTCATCAGAGAAAGAAAGAAGTTGAAGGCAAAAGGATGAATGAATTGGACCTTTTTGGATGGACTGTAACTTTAAGATTCTTTTGTTGCGACTTTTCCACCGCTCAAATAAAGCTTTGCGATTTTGTTCTACTTTAAGCTGTTTGTCTCTTTTATGGCCGGGCCATTGAGACCCACTCCATAGTAACAGCAGCATTAACTCTGGAATCCCTGGAGAAGAAAGTTACTGTGGTTGCCTTGGAGGCTCTAACCCTAAAGTAAAAATGGCAACTTCCTGAAAGCAATGTTTGCAAAGGAACGCTCCCATTACAATGGCTGGAGCTCATCCATGTTATTTGAGTTTTGAATCGTTCAATACCAGGAAAATGAAATCAGGTGTAGTAGTTGGATCACAGGAAAAGCTATTCACTTTCAATGTTTGTATTACAGGAAGACCTGTTTCAGCAGCCTGGTCTGCGTTGTGAATTTGAAGAGATCAGAGACTGTTTGGATACTGGCAGCTTAGACACACTACGTATCCTTAATCATAATGGTTTCCTTCACTTCCGATTGGTTGCCTTCACTTCCGATTGGTTGTACCTGACATTTATTCATTTTTTTAAATGCTAATATTTCTTAACAGTTGCATACAGCAGTTGAAATGTTAAACATTTCAGTCAAAGTTTATATACACACAACAACTTGCTTATATGCCTTGCTTATTCATTTTGCAATTCACAATAGTATTTTTATTTTCTTAATTTGTGAAGCATCGATAATATAACAATTACAAATGGCGTTTTTTTGAGCAGAGTCATATTTTTTAAGCTAAAGTATTTTGATCATCATGGGTCCTGCTTTCAAGAGAAGCTCTTCTGAAATAATAATAATGTCTCCACCACTCTCTAGCGCAGTTGCACATGCCTGTTTAGTACCACCGCTAAATGATTCCCCTTTGAAACATTGTCCGACGTCAGAAGAGTCCCATTTTAACACTACAGCCAGATATCAAAGGGTTGATTTCCCTCCCCCAGAAGTTATGCACTATCCACAAAGCAACGGCTGCTCTAGTGATATCTGGAAACAAACGCCCGCGAACCAAACAGGGTGAAAGACAGGTGAGCAGCACACAACTTGGACTAAGATTAAAAAGAGGTTATTAAAACTACTTAAGGGTCTACAGAAACAAAAGATCTATATGTCTTTGGCTCATAGAGATAAGGTTGTATAATAGTATTCCCTCCAAATGCCATTATAGTGTCTATCAATGTTCCTAGCTTTGTTTGTTGTGTTAGGGTTAGTGAATTTTTCTCGTAATTAATGCCTCTCGAATCTACATTGACCATTAAACAGTAACTTTGCATATGCGTCATGAATATGCAAATCACTAACCAATAGATGACTAACTGGGGAGTGATTATGAAGTTTCCCGAATGAAATCTCAGCTCATTTACGGAATAAGCCCGGGCTAGAAAATGAGAAGATTGAATGCGATTTTGATTAAAAATAGAGAGAATCACGTCTCCCATACAATTAGACCAATGTGAACAACATATTATTGAAAATAACACAATGTCACTGACCCTTTAAAAACAGAAACACCGGTATTCGGTATGAAATGGTATACCGCCCAGCCCTATTTTGAAGTATTCATAATACTTTTTTCACATTGAGTGTGGAGACCTATCCATGTCAAATTAGAGTTTGCTGTTCACGATGATGTTGCAAAAAAATAAAGCTTAACGAAAACAAATCACACGTGTTCTTGAAAATGGCAGTTATGCAGCTCTGAGGTGCTTGCAGATGCTGCCCAAACACACATCACAGTCATTAGAATACACACTGCATTACAAACACACATTCACGTTTCTGAAGATCCTCCTAACAGCAAAGATTTACATGAATGCAACCACAGTCAACTGTTCCTTCTGGTTATGTTTTATGATTTCTTGGCACAGAAACACAGGAAAAGAGTAAAATAAACAAATAAAAATGCATTTTACTAACTTATTTTTATAGCAAAAATCTAAAGTCTTGTTTTACCATTTTATGAAAATATCCTTCAGTTAATTTTAATTGTACATGTAAAAAAAAATTAGTTCATGTGCTATTTTATGTTATTCAACTTTTAAGGATAATACATTTGTTTGTTTAAATGTTGTCAGTTAGAAGCTGTGGCATTCTACATTTTTTTAGTTTGATCCAAAAACAATTATTGTAAAACAAGGCTTGTCCTAAACCTAGGCATGTATTGAGACTGTGGGTAACAATGTTGTTGCATCCCGAACTCTATTTGCTGTTTGAAAAAAAAAACGTAATTGATTAAAAACATTACATATACACTAATTATATTCATGCAGATTTTTTTAATGTACAAAATAAATCCTTCTCAATATCAAGCAATAGTTCACCCATTTGAAGTGGAACTCTTATCTATCTGTATTGTTTTTTGATGAAAATTTTAAAAATCCAATGCATAATACATATGCCAGATAATTTGACCTGTTACAAATATGTTTTTTAATTTTATTTTAATAATTTTAAACTATAGTTATGAATTATGTATTTTTGTCTCTGAAATTCTGTCTCAAATTAGAATATAAATAAAAATGCTATTATTGAGGTTAACGTTTAACAGTTAAGTTAACTGAAAGAAAAGGGATGTTTGTAGTGCCTTTTCTCAAGTGTTCTTGACAGTTGAGTGCCCTTGACCTGAAGCTCTCTCAGCGGGGAGTAACCACTCAGTGGCTGAAGCTCTGCTGCTGTTCCTCGAAGCTCTTCCTGAACCCGTCGTTCCTTTCGGCTTCTACCAGCGATGCCTGGACTCCTGCTCTGATGGCAACCGCTGCAAGCAGGTTCTCACATTGGCTCCATATACTTTTATTCAATGGTTTTTGAGAGAAGGTTTCTTAGTGGCTAGTTTTTCAGGGTTTAAAAGTGTTCTGGAACTGAAATGTTCTTCATATTTTCAGAATTTTTTTTTCTAAAAATGTTGGTTTACAGTGATTTGTGGTAGAAAATTGTCCATGGTACTTTACCATGTTTAGAATAACATAGATATTTCTACACAGTGAAATGTAACTTCTCAAAGTGCTCCTACAAGTAATTACTATCATTATCTACTAATTATATCAACCAATCAGAATGTAACAGTCATTTTGCATAACAAACGTTATTCTTTACAATAAGGAGCCTTAGTTTTACAAATGGCAATGTTTTAAAACATCATGAGTTTTGTGGTAAAGCATTTACTCTTCTTTTTGTTCGCAGATCATTTCAAAGCTACCTCAGTGCCATAAAAATGTTTTTAACTATCTAACAGCCTTTCTTCAAGAACTGCTTGAACACTCAACACAAAATCGACTGGACGTCAATGTTTTAGGTTAGTTGACCAAGCACTTTCACTACCGTCTCTCTATTTCTGTCTTTGGATTTCAGGACCAAAAAAGCAGAACTTAAGCAAAACCAAACTTAATGTTATTGTAATGCCGAAAGATTTAGTTCTGGATAATTCAACAACTAAAGTTTATTTAGAAGAACATTTTTAAAATGGTCTAAAAAAGGTAATAAGATTTGTAAATAATGTCTTTCATGTGTAATATGAGAGAAGAAAAAAATTATTAAATATAAAATCTTGGGGGATTGCAAATGATGAATAAAATACATTTAAGCTGTCTTTTATTTAGTTTTTTGTTACTTTTAAGAGTATGCTTCTTATAATCTAAAACAATTAAAAAAAAACTAAATCCCTTAAGCTACAATATGTAAGGTGATGAAGGTAATATTTTAAATCTACCTTAAGGATCGACGTCAAGCAGTTGTACTCGTATCACGTATTTGAGGTTTTATTTACAAAAATTCTTCAAATTTTACAGTTTGTTTCACGCTACTTCATTGCTGCTTTTATAGTCATGTGAGATATTTTTGATAGGTAGCTTGAAGATGTTAATGAACATCAGCCAAGTTCTTGAAAGAGTTTTTTCAATCTTAAGGATTCGTATTATCACACTTTATACCACTTAATTCCACATTAACATGTAAACAAGGAGCTTCATATTTGTCTTTGCCTGTTTTCATTCATCTTCATTTCAAATTTTTCACTCTGAAGAGATTGTGGTTAAGTTTCAACTTGCTATGAGGGTGATCACTTTAAAAGTGTTAACATTCGCTTTTTTTTCTCTCGTCCCCCGCTCAATGTGAGCTCCTCCAGCTCAGTGTACGATTGAATCTTGTTGAGTTAAATTATGTTCAAAACTGTGAACGATCAACCCTGATGTGCTTTTTGTGTATGAAGCTAGTGAGCGCACAGTAACATTAGATAGTTCTCTGATCCTAACAATTTGATAAAGCTTAAGTTTAAGTAAAATAACGTGTCTCCGATAAAAACAAACCATCAGAATCAGAGTGTTCAGTTATTGCAAGTTTGTTCCGCGTCTCTTTTAATTGCCACAGATTTTATCACCCAACTGTTAAGAAGCTGGATTTAGCTTCATCTCATCTATATACGTGGCTAAGCTAAAATTTAATTGTACTTGTCAGGAGCAAGAAACGGTGAAACAGACAAATTACCACCGTTTCGTTTAATTAGGGTTATTTACGACAGATCAAACATTACTATCATCTTTAACATGTTATTGGTGCCCAAATATAATGGTATAAACGTTAAGACATAATGTTAAGACATCACAGCTTCAAACGTCTGCACTACTTTTTCTTCATAGGCAATACAAGATTGACAGAAATATCTTCAGTTTCAACTCATCTATTGCAGCTATACAGTATATAAACAGTATATACAATGCCTAAGCGTTCTATTTTCATTTTTAAACGCTGTCCAGGTCGTGCGGTTCTTCCACTCCATGTCATGCATTTATAAATGAATATGCAATGCTTAGTCGTTGTATACCCCTTACATATACATTTAAGTCAGTTTTTATTTTGATGAACTTAACTTCACTATGTTTTTAACTCATTTTTTTCCCTCCAGTCCCCATCTTTTCATGCCTTGTGCTCCGGTCACCTGCAAAACAAGATCTGGCAGAGAAAAGAAAAGTGAAAGAGTTTTTCCTGCATTTCTTGGTCCAGACTCCTTCAGAAAAAGATGTTCCAGAGAGATTAGCAGAATAACCCACTGCATCGTGCTGCCTTTTATGCCTAGTTTTTGTCCAGGTGTCAACTGAATTATGCCATATGAGTATGTAGTTTGCTTTTAATTCAAAGCATTTAAACTTTTATTGAAACTAATTTCTTTTATTACGGAGGAGAAACAATTTTTATTTAAATAAAAGTATTTTTGATGTTTGTACATTTGAAACATTTATGGTTTTATATTAAATTTACATCATCATGATTGTCTGTGTTTGCCTTATGCTTTTTTTCCAACGGTTTGCTCAGATTTGAAGAACTTTGTATTAGAGCCTGTCTTAATTTGTAACTAATCATTAATTACTTAAACTTAACAATCACAAAAAAGCAACAGATTTAGGAAGGAAACTTTTTAGCTGAATTTGTACCTTTATTAAACAAAAAAGAGATTTAAATGACTTAATGTATGACATTGGCACAAAAATGTGATTTTGCACATTTTCAAGATATCAAATTTTTTTTTATCTATCATTACTATTATATTACTAAAATTAAAATATACACTTTTGTTGTTCGATATCCCAACCTATAATCACATCATTTGTTAATTAGGTCCCACTTCAAGTGATCTCTCATATTGCAATTTTCTTTTGCTTGTTACAGTTTAAATAATGCTTGCCAGGTTGTATTACAATTTTGTGAACTTGTCTAGATTTTTGTTTGATAAACAAAATTACTTTTATAGTATACCGAACTGCGTTTCTTTTGCTGCGTCATGATCTGGCAACTTTTTCCCCTTTAAATATATCCAATTAAAATATTGAGCTTGATTTTTTTTTTCATTAGGAATTCTACCAAAAATTATTGTTTTTTCCATATAAACGCTTACGTTGTTTTTCAATCACATGTTCAATGCAACACCGTAAAATCGTCCCATAAGCTATTGGTTTTAACTTTTAAAGCATTCTTGAATTTGCCCAATCTGGCAACACTGACAATGGGTCCGCTGGGGCGGAATGAACACAGGACCCGAAACACAACATTTACCAAGGCTTCTAGCGTCTGCGTAACACTGGTAAATATTTGCAACAAATTAAGAGTTACTGTAATATCGGACGAAAGTCGTATCTTTGCTTTTTGGGAACGTTAACGGGTTGTTAACGTTTTAGCTGAGTTTCAGTTCAATGCTAACGGGCTGAATGTGTTAGCACCTATATTTCCTTTTATATGTTAAGTGCTCCTGATTTGAAATATTCCATGTGAGGTTAATATTTATCATTTGACCACTTTAATTTGCCCTTTGTTACTATTTTGTCTCATATACGTGTAAAACTATTTTAAAAATTGTCATTTTAATGGCGTGCTAACATCGCTAGCGCCTGTCATTCATGTGAACAACCTTTTAGCCTGTTAGCTTCTCAACATTCAACGTTCAAATAAAACCACAGAATTATGTGACATTATAAAAAATACATTGCTTACTTATTTCAGGTTTCAGAATATTGTTTTTGTTGATCGGGGAAAAGCAAATGAACTAATGACTGGAGCTTCAGTGTGCAGGTGAGCTAACATTATGTCCTCACATGACAGTTTGAGAATAAAAATACTATTTTCAGTTTTTTTTACCATTTGCATGCTGTTGTGTATTTCTGGAAGAGTAGCATGTGTTTTGGGCCTTTCTTCATGTGTGTTTAAATTGTTAACCTATGGGTAGAATAGAGAATGCCTTTACATGAGATTGTCAACAAAGTCAAATTGACCATGCATTTATCAAAATACATTTATCTATTTTCATTGAGAAATTGATAAACATAAAATATCTAAATAATTCATGAATAATTCTCTGCAGTCTGAGCATGTCCTCAACTGTGGGACAGAATGTCCTCCTTGAAAATGGGTTAGTGTCAGAGATCCAGTTATACCTTGATTTCTGTCGCAAATTATGTTTGCACATTTGTGCATGTTAGCTTGAACTCTAGCTTTTCTGATCATAATATGTGCATTGTAATTTAAGTAGTTGCCAATAGCCATTTCAATCTTCAATCAAATTTTTTGGTATGTTGGTTTTGCATAGCTTGTTTTTTTTATTATTATTCATGAATTTGCTGTGGTTCATGACTCCGTTTCTATGGATCTGGTTTTTTTTTGTTTGTTTTGAGAAGACATTTGTGTTGCTGTTTGTTTTAGTGACATGACAACAGTGGTTTCATTTTTCAAAAGCACCTCTGCCCCAATTGTTTAGAAGGTGCTGAAACATGGCCAAAAATAGTTTAGCAGCATGATCCTAGTTATACATGTCTTAATGAAACTGTTCCCCCGACTGAAAAATTGGAACGACGCTTCATATGATGATATTGCTTTTTTTGTTTGTTTACTTTTTTTATAGTAATGAAGTCTTGTGATAATTCTGTGTAGTCTGTGAAGAATACCTCTTAGGCAGAGATTAACCTAACACCTACTGGTCATTGCATAACTACACCCTCATCATGAAACTATCTTTAAAAAACTAATAAACTCGATATGAGGAATTTAAATAATTTTTTGTTGGTTTCTTAAGGCAGATATTTTTATAGGGGTCATTAATCTCAACATATCTAAGGGAGTTTTGACTGTACATTGATACACTGTTGAACATAATTAATTATTCAGAATTTGATCAAACCATCTAGAAGGTTTTGTAATGTATTCATATTAGATTAAACACTTTAAACCTTAGTGTTAGGTGGGAAAAAGATGATTGATATAAAAAGGTGCGTTTGTGGTTGCCCCTTCAGTGGTGATGTTTGGTACAGCACCTGAAACATATTTGTTGAGTTCAAATTTGACACATTTGGTTGTGTTAAAACAAAACCTTTGTGAGGTTCTTTTGCATAATGTTGTCACTTAAAGTCTGGTAGGCTTCAAACGAGCAAACCCAAGCTACTTGAATGAGGGGAAACGCATTAGGGACTTGTGTAGGGATTGTACTAGAATTGTACTAGTTGGCACAGGAATTTGGTTAACTGTTAACTGGCATTTTAAGGAAAGGCCTTTATGCATGATGAGAGATGTAGTTGTTTACTACCAGTGAATGGCTGCAGCTTCAGACAAAACTGGATATGTTTTGCAGTAACGCGTATTAGTGCGTGCCACCCAAGTTGAGAGGATACAGGAGTCATTTTATGTTTTACTTTCTATGGTAACAAAGATAATAGATGAAACCTGCAAGTATGTGATGAATTGGAACTTAAACTCCAATGGTTTATTTAATTGCATATATTAACATTAAGGCTAGTAAGTGAGTGCTTGATTCAGACAACTTGTGCATGCTTTTTTCAGCTTAATTGATTTCTATGTTTTTGTTTCAAACATCATTTAACTCAGTACAGACGCAACAAAAGCAACCTTTCGGACTCAAACCCCGGATTGCACTCCTCCATCAGGATCATGGGAGAGAATGGCCCTCTCTCTGAATCGGCCATGCTCTTTGCGGATGAGGACGAGGAAGTGGATAAACTGGATAGAGAGGAGGAAGAGGAAGACGACATGGCTGACTTTAATAAAGATGACAGGATACTCTCAGAACCCTCGTCTTCTACTGTGACGGTCTATGATCGCACCACAGTACTAATTGAGCAGGATCCTATCCGCTTGGATGAAGAAGGTGAGGAGGATGTCATGAACTTCCTCCCGGATGGTGAGGGGGACGAGGGGTCCCTGACATTCATAGGTGACCCGGACGCCATGTCGCAGGGATACATTCACCACACCATTTCACCAGATCAAATTCAGTTCATCATAAACCCAGGGTCCACACCAATGCCACGTAACATTGAGGGTGCAACGTTGACGCTGCATTCTGAATGCCCAGAGACCAAGCTGAGAGAGGTAAGAACATTGAGTGAAAGCACTGGTTTGAAAGAAGTGATGAAAAGTAATATTTTTTTACTTTAACATCTTTTACTTATAGATTCTTTGAAACAGAAGTTCCAGCAGTAAAATAAAGTATAACATCATATTTTAATTTTAGAGCTGTAATTTTGTGTTGTGTATTCCAATAACAGGCAGTAGCATTTTGTCCGATTTGATTGGTGAGGGGCTGCCATACGCCACTGTATTTTTTTATGTAGTTGCAGTACCAGTTTTGGCCACATGCTGATATTCTGTCTAGTTAACAATGTTTTTATTTAGTCTGTGTCTTTACACATTCAAAACAATAGATTCAATTTAAAATAAAGTTACACCCAGTTACTGACAAAAGTGTTAGATGCTTATAATATTTCCCAACAAGATCAAATTAAAAAAGATTACATTCATCACCACATTCCAGTATTGTCTTTTTGCAAAATTAATGTTTTGGTTGCACGTTTACCAAATATACCATGTTTGCCCATGTTTTTGAGAAAACTGCAGCACCTGAAAGAAACCAATCCAAAATCTTACTGATATTGTAAGATTACTGATATCTTATCTGGTTGGGGGGCATGATTTAATCCTCAGTGATTATAGCTGCACTGCACGCTATTATTTCAGTTCTTTGTGATTGTTGTAGTAATGATTAGAAAGCAGAAATAATGATGATGTGGTTGCTAAGACAAGAGAGTTTTCATAACTAAACAGAAGTTCAACACATATTTGAATTACATTTTTCATCAACTTAATGGAAATCAAAACAAGGGAGAGGCTGCTTGAGTTAAGTGAAGTGTTCTGTGTTATGCCACTTTACAAACACAAGTCGTATTTTTCCACTTACTCGGTAGCAAACTGTGGCATAACTCTGATCAAATGATTGGCTTACAGAAAACATTATGGCTTCTCCTTTTTGCATGTGATTTTGCTCTTTTGTTTATACAAAGCAGAAGCTCATAATCACAAAAATTTGGTTAACTTTAAGATTCAAATGTGACACAAACTTGTAATGGTCTTTGCTTTTTGTGTTATGAGTATTGGTTTAGCCTTCATGAAAAGACTAACAAAATTAAAAAAAATGCATAATTTGGAAGTGCTGAAAATGAGATGATCTCATTTTGACTGAACTGTCTCTTTAAACCTTGTTGGACCGGTCAGTCTGTCATTCATGCATGTCTGAAAGATCTGCTTAGTCATCAGAAGCACATCAGATAAGCCTTAAAAAGGACATGTTCAGATGAAGACCTGTGTGTTTGCATGGTGCACTCATCCGCTCAGGATCTGTGTGTTTCCACATGGTTTCACAGCTGAGTCTGCAACAGCTTTTACAGCTGGTTGCTAGTTCCATGAACTTGTCCCATCTGCTAGTCTGGCAGAACAAAAAAATGTTACAAAAGAGGTGATGTCTGAGAATACAGAATGAATAAATCATATTAAATCTGGTGATTGAACCACCTCCCTCAGATCTCGATGCACACATACTATAGACTCTCTGTGTGAATTTCAATCTACACACTATTAAGATTGTTGAACTACTATTTTACAAGACTAATGTGCATTCGAATAATGAGATAAAAACTTGTCCTTAAGTGAAAAAGTCCTTTAGTGAATTTTCGATGTTGTGGTTGTAATATATTGTTCAATTTAAATTAGTTATATCTCTTATTAGATATAAATATTCCACTTTTACACATCATCTTCTTTTTCACTTTCAATAACTGGTTAATGTGTGGTTGCGTCGTCAAGGGGGCGGTAAAATATAACATTTATAACTTGATGATTGACAGATATGTAACAAGTGACCTAGTAGTAACTTTTGTATTAAAATCTTTCTTTTCTGCATCTAATATTAGAAAAATGGACTTTAGACTTTATTAAAAGCTTTTTTTGAGTAAACAAGCAATAAGCAGATTCACGGCATGGAATATGAAGACAGTACCTTTGATTCAATAGCAGCCTCTCTAACCGATATCTGTTGTATTTGTTTTATTCACAAACCTTTGTTTTTGTGTTTTGATTGTTTGATAATCAGTAGGAATTTAACATTATTCAGACAAATTGCTTTCAAACTAACTCCAATTTCTTTGTATAATAAATACTTTTCAAAATAAAACCATAGTCTTTAAAACTTTCACAGTCAGTCGGGTATTGTTCTCTGTGAGGGCAGAGGGCTTATTGCTTAAAATGCATAAATTGAGCTCTCTACCAAATAAATTCAGCTCTCTATTAGGTGTGATCTTTCCCAAAAATCTACTGTAAATCCTGTAGAAACCATGATGTTTTATAATAAAATTGTAAGATCCTTTTTCATAATAAGTAAAAGCTAATCAACTAAACACAGGTATTTTGATCAACATTGTAAGGAGAAAAATTAGATGATATTGAATTTCTGTAAAACCTTAGGAGTTCTCATGCTAGTGTGTTTGCAGCCCAAACAAGGAGTTACTCTTAGCCAAGTTTGTCTCTCATTTGAAAGATGTTATGCAATTCAATGCTGAACATATTAAATATGCAAAAACCAAACTAATTCATAATCAAATATCCCCATACATCAGTGATATGCATGTGTGATCCTGCTTGAATAATTTGCAATAAATGACTCCAGCCAGGTGCTTGATTTGCATTACACAGTCTTGCAAATTGCCTTCATTCAGAGATAGTTGCACTCTAATCTTTGATGCATTCTGTTTTTTGTTTTATAAGACCTAATAATATTAAAAGCTATGTCTACTGCCATGTTTTAGTTTTTAGCCCAGGTATTGCCATTTACCTGCACAATTGAACAAGTGACCCATGACAACCTTGTTTTGAGCTTGTAAATATTGTTAAAGGGCACCTATTGTGCCCCTTTTATGTTATGCTGTTTTAATCTCATCGTTCGCCTTAATGTTCCAAGGCAAATTAAATTAAAAATAAAACATAAAACTGTTTTTTGGATGTATACCTTAAAATGATTAGTCAATGCGTAATCACGTCACACTCCAGACAGGACAGGGCCAAGACACAAGCCTGCCCTAAAGGGAAAGAAGTATTGCAAAAATGGAAAGACAATTTTAACTTTAGATATAGAAATATAATAATTTGTAAGTATAAACTCCGATGTTAATTTATTTATATGTTATTTATATTTAATTAATTTATTTATATTGTGACTAATCATGAAAACATCTAAGCCAATTGCTCTTTTAATTGGTGCTTTTTCTAAATACATTTGATATATTTACTGAAAGAGTATTAAATAGCTTGTCACACTCTAGCTATGTTACTCAATGTACTTGACCCAGACATGAATCTAGTGCAAGCAGATAGTTATAAGGTTCATGGATCACAGATTGTAAGGGAACTATACAGTATTTTGATGTCATTGACAGATGTATGCTGATGAGTTTGTTTTTACACTCCCCGGTCACTTTATTACCAGTTAAACTTTTTTTCTGTTCTATTGTTTGACAACACACATTTACCAAACATAATGTTATATATGCGCGGAAAGATGGCGCAGTGGTGAAGTTGGTCCTCCTGTAACCAGAACGATTATTCCCACTAGGGTTATTTTACCATTTTTACCCACATTGTCCTGTATGGATGTGTGAGACTGGTGGGGTGTGTTTGGTGGCGGTCAGGAGGCCATGTCCTGTCAGACTGCTTGAGAGCAGCTGAGGGCTACCAAGGTGGCTCATCACTACCAGAGTGTGAATGTGGAGTGAAAGAATAAATCACTAAACATTGTAAAGCATTTTTTTAACTCTGGAAAAGTGCTATATAATTAGAACACATTATTATTTTTATTATTATTATAAAAAAATGAGGTGAAGACAAGGTGGACTGTCAGTCTGACTAAGCTGCACTTATTAGGACAAAATTGTGTTGTTGATCTCAAAGAAGGGCACCATGATTAGAGATAAAGGTCATACCTTTATATAATGCACTGCACCAACCCGACAGAAAAAATGACTGGTGTTAGCAAAATAAACTGTGTTAAGTGGCATTTAAGTGTATTTAAATGTTAAATTCATAATTTTTATTTTTTTTTCCTTTAGGTGAAACGATACCAGTGTCTGTTTGAGGGCTGCACACGCACATATAGCACGGCAGGAAATCTGCGAACGCATCAGAAAACTCATCGCGGTGAATACACCTTTGTGTGTAACCAGCAGGGCTGTGGTAAAGCTTTCCTCACCTCCTACAGCCTGAAGATTCATGTCAGGGTGCACACAAAAGAGAAACCCTTTGAGTGCGATGTCCAGGGCTGCGAGAAAGCCTTCAACACTCTCTACAGGTATTTTAAAAGTCTGATTGGCTTACAATTCACATTTGTGACATTTTTAAAAATGGATAATATTCTGTTAGGGTTTGGGTATTTCCATTTTTTTTAATTAGACTAAAAAGAGTTTTTGCAGTGAAGTGGACTGTCTTTGTAATGTTGCTGAATCTTTCTATAACTCTGGGAAAAGGCTGAAATTACACATTCTTCCTGTTTTAGGAATTTGTTGTTAGACAGCGCTGTTATTATATTGATCTCGCAGAAGCTTGTTCTCACGCTCTTGTGACTGAAACCCTGAAGCTTACAGTATGTTTATAAAAACACTAAACTCTATCAACCCCCTTTGTGTACTATGTTTTCTCTTGCATGTGCTTGATTCATAATATTTTCCTCTGGAGTACTCTCAACATACTTGTGAATAAAATCACAACATTTACTATATGAAACAATTTTGCTTCAATTTCAAATTTGCTTCATTTTGCAAAAAGGTCATCAAGCATATTCATTATGGTTTTCATTAGTGATTAATTGAAAATATAAATTAAATAAAAGTTTGACAAATTCTATTCTTTCAAAGTAGTGTATTTAGTTTTCAGTATCGTAAAAGCACAGTTCAAAAAAAGTTAATGACTAGATTTTGTATTTTAGTAATATAAGATGTATATGAAATTTTTTTCTATAAAAATAATTGTATAGTAAAGATGGTAAACAGATGAATGCTTCTTTCTTTTTTGCATATTGGTAATAAAAAGACCATTTTGGAAATGAGACCAGATGCTATGCTGATTCATTTGATTAGATTATATTAGATCAACTTGTTGATTAGAATTAAAGCAGTATTTTTGTTTGTGTTATCGTTTTGCTGTTATCTTTATTTTGTAAGTTGGTGTCTTTTAATGTTTTGTAGAAATCGATTCAAAATGATTGCACTGAAAACATTAAAGCTAGGTTTATTAGAAATTTGCTTGGGTGAACGTTACAGACTACTGTTACTTGGAAAAGTTTAAGAAACTTTGAAAAAAGACTGGCTAACAAAACAAAACCTCACATTTTATAATAACGATGGATCATGTTTTTTACAGTGCTTTTCTAGAAACTTAAAGCACTTCACATTTCTTGATCTATTACGCTGAGATTGGGCGACTATCCCAAATAATTACTTAAGTAGAAGTAAAAGTATATGTGAAAATATTTATTCAAGTAAGAGTAAAAGTAACAGCCAAAGTAATTACTTGAGTTCATTTTTCACAAAATACTTTTTTTACCCTTCCTCAAGTAGCTAGTTACTAGTTACTTCTGATCTGAAAGGTACAATGCAAAAAATGCTTACCATGAAACTACTAGAATAACATCTATGTCTCTCCTCAAAAGTAACTTCATCCTGCTTTTATGAAATATAGATAAGATATAGAAAAGTAAATAATCATCATAGTCTGGGAACATGCACATCACATAACCTGACCACAAAAAAGTAAACCCAGAAGATTTCTTACAATTAACTCTGCGATTATTCGGGGTGGGAAGAGCATTGGCAGTGTAACTTTTGATTGAAAGGTCAAAGCGCTTTTAGTAATCATAGTGACATTAACGCTTATATGATTCAAAACACTGATGTCGTCACATACAACTATGTGTATTTTTTAAAGTTGGAGCTGGAGTTCATGGATGCCTTGATCTCCATCGCTTGTGTTGCACAAAGCATGCACTGCATCGTGAAGCTGCTTTTCGTCACATTTTCTGAGAGGAATTAAACTTTATGTGACTAGCTAGCAAAATCTCTTTAGTCTGCCTCTTTCCATTATATTAGTAACGAAGGATGGAGAAATACAGCTAAGATGTAACTTATATGTAACTCAGATGTTACAAAGTACAGATATTTTAGAAAAAGGTACTTGAATAATGGTAAAAGTACACATTTTAAAAAGTACTCAGAACGTACTAGTTTAGTACCCTAAAAGTTTACTCAAGTGTAAATAAGCAAGTGTAATTAGTTACTACCCACCTCTGCCAATAACAGTGTGCAGAATCCACCTGGTCTTTATACTACTTTGTGCTAGAACACTCGCCACACATTTTTTTGTGTGGTAACTAGAAGTGTTTCATCAATCATGTAGATTGCACTCCAGTTAATGTTCTAACGCTAATGAATACATTGTCTGCCCTGTTTCTCTCTCATCAGACTGAAAGCACACCAGAGGCTTCACACTGGGAAAACCTTCAACTGTGAATCAGAGGGTTGCACCAAGTACTTCACCACACTCAGCGACCTGAGGAAACACATCCGAACACACACAGGAGAAAAACCTTTTCGGTGACTAATGCATTTTATTAACAAGTTTTAGAGTTCTGCAATGAATTCTCAAGCAAAGAAATTATTCATTCAAATGTATAGGGCCATTGCATAACATGCTTATCTTTGTCTATTTACGGTAAACATATCTTAAAGTCTGTTTGCTTCTGTTGAGCACAGTAGTTGAGCATATTAAAAAGTGGTGACAATTGCTAGTAAATTACAGTCATGGGATGTCTGATGGGATTTAAAAGCTAGCAGTTTTTCATTATCTGTGATAATTGTTTATGCGTGAATCATAACTAGAGATAAACAGATCACTTTGAACTACTGCTGATATTTCACATTAGCTTTTTTATTTAATAATGATTTATCGTTCAAAATATCTAATCCATAACTATGTCTTCATTTATGTACAGTGAGAGTAAAGTGTTAACGACCACAACAATTCTTTGACCTTTGAAAAACTACACATGTTTGGACAATTGTAAATTCTATATGGTATGGTTCTGGAGACCTCTGGAACTCTGCACATTTTTGGTTTGACAATCACAAACACACCTTTTTCACTAAGTAAAGTCCTCTTGGCTCGTCTACATTTAGATTAGTATGCTACAGCAGGATTACAACTAAAGGGTGCATGGCTCTGGATTTCCAGGATCTCTGCTATAGAGTATGCCAAACTCTGGTTTGGCCATTTATTAAAGTATTTTCAAATTTTTGGGTTTCTAATAATATTGTTGGTTAAATTTGTATGGGCAGATGTGATCATGATGGCTGTGGGAAAGCATTTGCTGCAAGTCATCACCTGAAAACACATGTACGAACACACACCGGTGAGTAAGATGCTCTTTCTTGCATCTTTTACCTGACAGCACATTGAGAGATTAAGGTAAATAGAGTTTCCATTTTGTTTTGTTTGGTTCTAATAATTTGTATAAATTTGTGTCTTTTACTTCCATTATACAAGTAGTTGATTGCAACAAATAGATGGTTGCAATTAGCCATAAAAGCATAAACTTTAAGTCTATTGTAAAATAATAGTTTAGAAAGACAAAATATGTAAACAGATAATCAATGAAGAAATAAAATAATATTATTGGTTTCAAAGATTAAAGTTGAAAATGTAATTTGAATAAAGTTGTTTAAGAAATGTTATTTCTAAGTTTAGCTGTGTCTGGCCATGCCCAGATTTATTTTTTGATCGCTCAATCTCTAACCTTCTTTTTTTCTGTTTCAGGAGAGAAACCCTTTAATTGTCCAAGTGATGGTTGTGAGAAAACCTTCAGCTCTCAGTATAGCCTGAAAAGCCACATCCGCGGGCACGATAAAGAACCAGGCTTCAGCGTCAACTCCCATCCACCTTCAGAGGTGCAGTATGATCACATTGGAGAAAACGCTTTCATATGTGAATTTTTTTTCCAATCATCAAACATTTGAAGTGAACATGTGAAAATTTAGTCACATTCAAAAGTAAATTCAACTTCTAGAACTGTAAATAAGAGTAATTTCTCATAACTTATCTGACCAGAAGTTATCATGCATGTTTTTCAACTGCTTCTAAAGATACTAAAAAGGCAATGAGGTTTTTTTTACCAGGAACATTGCTCTCTGATGGATCCAGAATTGGGTCAGGGACTTAAACAGGAAGCTCTATAACACAGTCTGGTGTGGCTCCTTTATCAGTCTTTTATATTAGACAGCTAAATGAAAGTGTCAATCTTATAAAAAATGAAAAAGTCTCTAAACTTTGAGTGTCTGTCATTGAAAAACACAAAACAATCATTAGTATCAGTAACCACCATTTTTTGCCTCTTCAGCATTTTTACAGCATTGACTGTAGTTAAGGTTTATAGTTGTATTAAATATTTTAGTGTTTACTGTTCTTTGGTTTTCTTGTTTTACATGAAGGATGCAAATCACTCTCTGTGCCTCAGTGATTTGAGTCTCATCTCAACAGACTCTGAGCTCCACGAGAACCATAATGTAAGTTACACATTATTTTATAAAAAAGCCAAGCTCTACACGAAGATATTTATCTTTGAATGTGTTCCTGTTTCAGTGTCAAGGTTTGGATCTGAATAGCGTTACTCCCATTCGAATCTTTGAGCTTATGTTCCAGAGCCCAGAGAATAGCGTCTGCGAGGATGACCCAAAATCATCAGGTAAGAGTGTTAAAAGCCTTTTCCTCCACCAAAAATGTAAACTTGGACAGTAATATCTTACTTAACTAATTCTGAACCTGTAAAGAGTCTTCCAACTCATCTTCCAAACAGATTTTAAACTGAGACTTTAGGTCAGATGCATGTGGAGAGAGAACACATCGTTCTTGTACTTGATGTAATTTCAGTCAATCGCAATATGTTCATACAATGGGAACAGAGCAGCAATAAACTCATTTGCATTTTGTTTGCAAATAAAAAGTTTTCCCATCACTTGATAAAGAGAATAATGGAACCACTTCTGGTTGATGAAACAGTCCATGCCTCTCTGTTTTTTTTTAAATAGCTATAGTTATTATTATAGTTTATACTTTTCATCTTTGAGGTGGAGGACACATTTAGAATCCCCTCCCAAGATCAGTATTCTTTTCACAATAATCTTTTTTCTCTTCATCATACCCTTTTGTTGCTATTCTGAGGTGTACCTTGTGTTGACAATTTTTAGTTTTTGTTCAGTTTGACTTTAAATGATGAAGATGTGCTTCTCCTGCACTGGAACTGTTAGGGTGCTGTTAAAGAACAGAGGGACTACTAAAGCCTTATAAAAGCCACTCTGTCATGTCTATGAATACGGTATTGGTCATCTTTTGAACTCGTTGTTATGTTTTGAGAGATTAACTTCTCAAAATTTTCTTGTATTTACAGAAAACCCAGTGGACTCTGGAACCCTGGAATCTTCCGAGACTGTAGATGTTTCCACACATCCCTCATTCCCTGCGGCATCATCTTCCACCTCTCCGCCTACTAGTTGCATCCCAACTTCTGTCTTAGAGCCTCAGTCAACTCAGCAAGCTCCACCCCCTGCTGTCACAAACAACTCACTAACTAAACCCTTGTCACCGGCTCCACATTCTTCTTCAATTTCAGCAGAAATGTCTGCTCCTTCTGCACCATCAGTGACCCAAAACTATGTGCCATTACCTTCTACACCTGCTTCTGGGGGCTCCAGTGTGCCTGCTTTGATCCCAGATGACACACCCACAGTGTCTTTGGCCCCGCCCACTGTGCCTTTAGCTCTGCCCCCTCCTACAATCAGTATAGCGCCTAGTCTAGGCCTTCAACCCAGCATCGTCATGTCTGATCAGAATCTGCAGTGGATCCTCAGCAATGCCACTGGTTCCCAGCAGAACCCAGAGCAACAGGTCACACTCATCATTCTCTGTTTTACTTTATTCCTACAGCTCTTTAAATGGTTCATTATAATTGGTGGCTGATTGTTTATAGACAAGAATTAAACAAGTTCAGCAAATTAAGTTGTAATACTTTGTGTTAGGAATAATTATATTTTACATTTTATTCTTGAATTGGATTGGTGTTCTTTTCTTGAAAGTTTTCGTGATGTGATGGTTGCCTCTGGTGGGCAGAATAGATTCTATGGACATTCTATGGTTAAATTCTTGATTTTGCTGGTGCAAGTTATCGAATTGAAAATGTTTTATTCTGATACTTTAAATTGTTGGCTTACACGAATGTGTTTTTGGTTGGCTTTCGGAAAATTTATTTATAAAAGGTTGATTCTAATTTGTTGATTAACGAGCATACAATCCAAATCTGTTTTTTAAAAAAATGTGTCCACTATTATGAGCATCAATTATTTATTTTTTTATTCTATTTAGCTGATTAAAATCTGTTAAACCAACGACAGTATTTACCCATCACAAGTCACACCAGTTGCTGTTTGTTCTCAGAAGTAGTTTTAAAATTATATTATGTTTAAAATTCATGTGATTTGAATTTGAAATAATGTCAAGAAGTTCATTCATTTTCTAATTTTTTTTTACTGCTTTTATTTTCAGGGTCCAAAAGTAGAAAAGGTCTTTTTCACAACAGCTATACCAGTTGGTGGAAATTCAGGTAACTGGATTAATTTTTTTTTTACCGTATTTCAGTGGTAAAACAACACAAGTTACAACAGTGCAAACCATATTTTACTTACTCAACTATCTTTCCTTCAGACTTCTTAATGATTCGTCAATTTAAATAAAAATATTAAAAACTAATGCTGTCAAAATTTTGAAACAGTTAGTAAAGGCAATTCATTTGAATTTGCAATTCAATATGTTCTTTTTTTTCTTTGAAATTGTTAATTCAACTGTTTTGTTAGTTCTTTCTTTATGCGGTGGAGGGTATTAGCACCAGACTCAGTCAGAGAGGCTCACTGTGACCTCACAGAAGGGTTCTTCATTGCAGATCTTTTCTTTGTATGTTTGTGTGAAGATTTGTTTACTGTGGGTTCTCAGGTTTATTCCCACATCAGTAAAATTAAGTGATTTGGTTGCTTTATTTTGCCAAAAAATGGTTTAAATTAGGCTTTTATAGTACTGGTCAGTTGAAATCAACACTTACTTTAGACTATAACATTTTTCTTTATTGTCTGGACTGGGATAATTATACTTCCTGATTTCCGAAGGAACTTTTCTATCCCTAAGGATTTCCGTATATGGTGAGTTCTATTTCTACTCACATTCCAATAGGAATTCCCATTTAACTCCACATCGGGCCTTTGTAAAGCTGCTTTGAGGCAACTGCTAAAAAAGTGCTATATAAAAACCTATTGATTGTTTGACTTTCTGTGGTGCATAAGTCGCAAATGCTGCTAGGGCAAACTGAGTAAATTTAATAATATTTGAAGAGAAATCCTTGTTTATTTGATCACCACATAGGCCAAATTGGCGATGCACACAACGACCATAGGGTGTGATCCCTTACGCCCTCTCACATCAGGGGTCATTTGTAAAGTTAATGTCAAATAATGACTTGAATAAGAATAACCTCCCTCCGCTCTGTGTCCGCTCCGCTCTGTCTCTGCTGCAGTGCCAAAAGTTTGGCCTCCTTTATTATATCATCATTACAAAACATTAATACAGCTACTGTTTTATAAATATTTAAATTATTCAACACTTAACAGAAACTGAATGAAACTAAATTGTGACCTTGAAAAGAGAACTCAAATCTACTCAGAAAATATATCATGTTTTCTTCATATATTTTTCATACTCTCCTAAAGATTGCTGTGTCAGTTAAGAAATTAGAAAGTACTATGTAGTCTGTATCACTTCCACATCAACCATCAAAGTACTATTCCACATATTTCGTTTTGATATGTATTTTGTTCTCTGTGGATGTGTTTTAGGGAGTGCAGTGCAACAGATTGGCCTGAGTCTGCCAGTGATCATCATCAAACAGGAAGAATCCTGTCAGTGCCAGTGCGCCTGCAGAGACTCCGCTAAAGACAAGAGCAAACAACAGTCACCTCCTCCTCCTCCTCCTCCTCCTCCTCCTCCTCCTGTATCGCTCTCAGAAGAACCTCTCTCCTGCTGCCCAACCAAAACTCAGCCACACACTCATCCTGAGCCTCTGGACCCCCCTCTGACCCAAAACCCCACCTCAAACAGCCTGGCTGGCATAGACGTATCAGATTTACTCAGCCCAGACACAAGAGCTAACATCGAGTCACTGCTTCTGGGATCAGATGAGTTCTCCTTAGGGAGCAGAGAGGGAAGCACTGCTTCATAGATGCTGTGGTTCATGTCTGTGCCATGTCCAGATGGGTAGCACTATTACACTTCATTGTGAATCCTGAATATTTGGATTTAGTGCAATTTTAAAGGGATAAATCACTCAAACGGAAACATTCTGTCATCACGTACACTCTTTAAAAATCTGATTATAAAAATTAAGTATTTTGAAGAATGCTGTCAAGTAGAATCTCTTTGAACTGGCGAAGGTATGGAAAAAGACAATCTTTCTTTAAATGTTTTCAAATATTTGGCTTTCCAAAGAAGCTAAAATAGCATTTTATTGCCACTCTGAGAAAAAAGTTTCATATTAAAATTCAGGTCTGTTTTATTGTTTAAGGATGGAACCGTTTTGAGCTTAAAGTTAAAAAAAAAATTTGATTAATGATAAGTGTTGAGATTTGCCAAAATTGATTGAAGTTCCAATGTCTAAATATTTCTATACAAATTAATTGATTGTTTTTGATATTAATCTTGAAATGTTGATATTCAAACTCCAAGTTCTTAAGATTTATATAAAATATTTCAAGATTGAGATTTTTTTAGAGTAAGTTTAAAATGCTTTGAGATTTAAGACCTACTAAATATTAAATATTAAACCTGATTTTATGATTTTCAAAAAGATGAAAGGATTTAAGATTAGTGCCGCAAACGTAAGCTAGGCCAAAAAAACTTTTGATAAAATCTGATTCAGTAGGTTTTTTTTTCTCAAAATAATTAAGTTGTTCTGCTGAGAATGTTGAAGTTCTTTATTCCTCACCCAACAAACACACTGTCGTCTATTTAAAAACCTTTAAATTGAAAAGCTTAATTAACTTCTACCGTTAATTTCAGATGTTTTATATAACTTGCAGATGTGTTACTACCTTGTGTTTCATGTATTTATTTATTATTTATCCATTGACTTTCATTATTCTCAAAAAAGTTCAATCTAGATTTGGGTATTTTTTCATGGTGCTAAAACACCGAGGTAATGATTGTGATGTCAGAATGTTTGTTGAGGGGTTGAGTCGTCCCTGTGGCAGTTTAGGGCATCAATAGTTTATTTCCTATCTTAATTGCTATTATCCTTTTTTGCACACAGACTTTTGTGACAGAAATTCAACCGGAACCATTTAACCCAACCACAAACTCTAAGTTATTCCCTGGAAAATCCGTGATGTTGAATATATTTCACTGGTACTTTCTGAAAGGCCCAAAAAAATCCCTCATATATTCAGTCATGAATGATGAAAGTGAGGAATTATGAGATGTCCTTATCAAAACTCCAGAAAGTGGATGGAGATGTATTGAATCATTTCATGTGCCTCCAGTGGTTCAGGTGTCATTTTCAAATAAAAAAAACTACCAGATTTAGATAAGTAGCTTTTAAAAAGATGGCAACCTTTTCTAATACTCAAAACTATGAAAATGACAAGTAGAAAACTGTAGAATTTGTTCAGCATTACACACACCTAAATTTCTATTTCAATCTTATGAAAAATGGACCTCATCAAGAAGTCCTTTTATGTATATTGTTATGGAATTTGCCTTGAAAACACAATCTCAAAATCTACCAAATTAATGGGCTAAATTAAGGTTGAAGCAATGGAAGCACATGAGCTGATTAAATGCTTTAACTTCCTTTTTGGCACTTTGAGCAGTTTATGATGACATGATAAGTTGTTGTGTGGTTCATTGCTTAAAGGCCTTGCTCACAGATGTGTGCTAGTGAAGACTTTAGCACTCATTGAAGTGTTAAAGTATTTTATGTGTAATTTGACTGAACGGCTGCAGTGCTCAGGCTAATGAGATTTTTAGAGTCTATTTCATGGTTTCTCCCTCTAAATGAACTGCGATGAGCATTTAACTGCCTTTCAAACATCATTTACCGGTTCTTTTGTTTATTGCTGCCTTTAAATTAGTGTTTAATTCTATATATGTTAATTTATTACAATACTCTCTTTTATGCAGCTTTTTCTTAAATCAAAGATTTGTGGGTCTTGTTGAATCATAGTCATATTTCAATCAAAAGAGAATTAACTCTTCTTAAATCTGCCTAAACTGAGCCTTGGTGTTTGCCTTCTTGCTGAAAAAGGCTGTAAATGCCACAACTTTTCATGAAACACATCTGATGAACTCGATGTGAATTGTATTATACGAGCAGATGAGTAATATTTGAAAGACAGGATTTCGCTTTCCTTTCATTCTCGTGGGATGAAAGTCAGAAACATTACACTAAAGAAGGATGAAAATGTTAATACATGAGCTTGTGTTCTGTAAAACAGACTAAATTCAGTATTTGGCAGGTATTTATGCAAAAAGCTCAACATTTTGACTGAAATATGACCCTCTCGTTTTCTATGCGGATGAAATGTTATTGTGTGTTTGTCTCCCTGCACTTTTTGTCATGTGAAAACCCATTTAAGTCTCAATTGTGAGCTGCTCAGGGATTTAGAAAAGCAAGTATTCATGTGTTAAAAGGTAAAAAAAAAATAGGTTAAAAATGTCTCACTTTTTTAGAGTTTCATTCACAGGAGTCTTTCGTTCAGCCTCAGAACTTAGTTGACCATGTGTGAATGTATACCCATCCACAGACCTCAACCACTGTCGTTTTACAGCTCAAGGAAGGCTCTGATTACAGTATATCTGTTCTTGTGACGACCTCAATGGGAAAACCAAGCACTCCAAATACAATTCGTCACTGTATAAACTTCCTGTGGTTAAATGGCCAAATGTATATGTTTATGGTTATGTCTTAAATAGTGAAAGTCACCGTGCAATTGTACTAATTCATTTATGAATTATTTTCTAGCCGAATGCATGGTGTGATCACTTAAATTACAGCCATAGAACCATACATGGCCTCATGTTTCAACTAGATGCAAACTGTAGGCGCTGTAGCAGACATAAAGATATAATTTAAAACCACCGGGCATATTTATATGTATTTTAAATTGCATATTAAATGCCTTGCATTTGTACTTTTGTAAATTGCATATAATCTTTGTTCAATCAAACCTAAAAGGTTTCATAATAATTACACACAAATCATATGCATGTCAAATTAGTAATAATCATATTAATTGTTTTTCACTACCTGTGGCTTCATTAAGACTAAAAGTAACCCCTCAAGTCACATGAACAGTGTAAAAGCTGTTTTCCACTGCCTCCCTGGAGCTTTGGGGTCTAGATATTTCTCCAGTATTTTATTGAAAATGTTTGTATTGTGTTGATTATTGAAGATGAACGAAAGACTAGATGAAACATGAAGTTGTGAAATGAATGCCTGGATTGTTACTTTAGGAGAGCCATTGTTTTAAAACCATTGTGTTCTTTTAGGAAGTTAACCAAGATGCATTTAAGGTGTTGTGCTAATACTTAGTGCAGCGCTCAGCCACGGATCAGCATCTGCACCCTCACCCCCTTCGTTTCTACTCACCCTACCTTTCCTGCTGTACAGAGATTTGCCATACTGTAAATATATAAATATAAACAGGAGATTTGAATTTATAGATGTTTAAGGCTTTAGATTGAATTAGTATTTTTGTACAGAGATTTACTGATTTGTGTATGAGACATGACTGCACTGCCTTCTCTCTCACTTATGCTTGTCTTCTCCATTCCGCTGTTTTCACGCTCGCCAAGGACATGAAAAGCCTTATGGATTGTCACAGTTCAGAAATGATCATGAATACTGATGATTTGCTTTTCTTTAAAAGAAATATCTGCTTTCAAACAATTAAACATCTCATTAAGTTTATTTATGTTCAAATATTGTTTAGATGTTCAAAAAAACTTTTTACAGTTTATTGTCTGCATTTATTTGCTCATTTCATTTTTTAATTTGGAAAATATTATTGATGCCTTTTGTTTTAATTCAATTTAACATTTTGTGCTCAATGTTGGCAATTTTTTGCATTAAAATGTTGAAGTAAAAACATTTATTTGATTGAACATAAATGAGCCAATGGTGCATGAAATTATTTACATTTTTCAATTGTTTCTATCTCCAAAAAGATACGATATGTAATTTTAATCCATTGAGATTTAATACAAACATAATGAGCCTATACTTCTTAAAGCCCAAATGGGAATGAAAAGCACAAAAATATATTTTAGTTGTCATTTTCTCTCCCTCTAACAATTATTAACCTTACCAAATAACCACACAAAATAAGATATTTTAAAGAAATGCAGCTATTGCAGCCATTGATTTGTATTACAAATCAATTGAAAATCTTTAATAATCAAAGCATTAAAGAATTTTATTCTAACGGGTGCTTGTAACAAGAGCTAAAATCTGAGCTCATATAGTCTCAGATTAAATTCGATTAGTCCGTTTTACTCTACAGTGTATAAACCATCTATTATTATCTCTTATAATTATGTTAATCATTAAATTGTGTAGTTCCTTATGATTTAATTTGTCTTTATAATTAATAGTGCTCCCTATGTTTTCATCTTTCTCAGATACTTTATTCTAAAATTAACTGTTTCACACAATTCACTTGAATTTTTTTTTTTTTACTTTGATAGATTCTCACAATTTATAATTAAAAATCCCTTCATTTCAGATTAGATCTTCACTCCCCCATTTAACGTTCCGACACTAATCACTAATTTGTACAATTCTTTCCGTTATTCATCTAGGAAGGACTTGAGAAATGTGGAAACCCATAGCAAAGCTTCATTTAATGTTTTGGTCTGCTGCCTCTCTAAAAGTATCCCTGCTGTCCTCGCAACTATTAGCAGCCAACTAACCCAGTGACCCATCAGAACCACTCAACTATAAGATTCTCATGAGGTCTTACTGGTCTTAACCATATTCTTTAACTTTAGTCATGTTTATTCGGAAAATGCTTCTAGACGAGCCCCTATTTAGTGTAACACAAGCTTTTTGTGGATTATTCATTCCTTCACCTGCTTTGACTTTTTTTTTTACGTTCTTTTAGTTTGAAGCTAGTTATAAAGTAAATAGAACAGAAACTATGCAATTTATTCACATGCCAAAATTGGCATTCAGTGCTACTTTGTAATTCAGTCAAATATAGTTGCATATTTAGGCTGAAGCGTTCCTGGAGTCTCTTCACCGCAGTGCTGTGTTGTAGTTTTGTCATCGCGTAATGTTTTATGTTTGGGCATTGCAATGTTTGTATTTTTCATTTAATTTTATCTTTTTTGTTATTGAGCCCCTCGTGGCTGACATCTAATGGATGTTCCATTGATTTCACCAATGGAAATAATAAATATTGGCATTCTGATTAATGCTATAGTTTATGTTTACTATGTATAGGACTCACAATTCAAATTTTATAGCAGATGATTTTGAGGTTTGTATGACAAAGAAACAAGCTTTCATATCTTTTTTTGTTTGAATATAATTTTGTGGGATTATCTTTGTTTGTTTAAAGCAGCCGGATGAGTTTACTCTGTGAGTAATAGCGTCGATGCTTCACACCTGTTTATGTGTGTTCGTTTGCAGAACGTTGCAGAAAATATCAGGAAGAACTCTGTATTTACTGTATTTAAAAATTGTTTGTGGCATTTCTGGTAGTTAAAATATTTTTACTTTTTTCTATTTTCTGAAATACCACTCGAACAATACACTTACAGGAAACATATTTTGACAGAACAAGGAACTTAATTAATGGTCAGATACTCTTGAGGATAAGTTAATGCACATTACATTTTTATGTTAAGTCCTGAATTTTCTTTTACTTTTGAAATCAAATTATATTATACATATTTAAATTATGGTATATAATAGACTACATCAATAAAAGCATATTGTTTGTTCATGGTACAATCATCAAACGTGAATTTTGATCTTCTTTGAAACCTTTTTTTACTTTGGCTTCTACATTGTGTTTGTGTTGTAGTTTTATTCACCTTAATGAAAGACATGTTTGTTTATTAGCGTTTATGGATGTTTTTAATGGATTAAGATGTGGGTAAGTGTGAGTGCTAAAATAGTAGGACAGGAATGCAGTAGGCTATTTGCTGATATATGGACACAGACTTGAGAAAAGGTATGGTTGCTGATAGTTTGCTTTTATATATATGTATTAGTTAATGTTTTAGATGGCGATAAGAATAATATTAAGTAGAGGTGTTGGTTGTTATCTGAAAGCTAGAGTTTAACATCTATTTGTAATAAAACTCATTTTATGAACTGTGTGAGGAAACAAAGATTAGTAGTTTGAAAAGATTGTGTGATGTTCAAAAGTTGTCATTGCTTGTTTTGTATATGGTGTCTTGTGACAAAATATTATATTTTTAATTAATAAGCAATATAAAGGCAGTGAAAAAGTAGAAAGTTTTCTTTACATGTAAAACATTTACATCAAAAGTTTATTTACTCAAAGCATAGACACATTTATGATAAAAAAAAATGAAATGGTTAAATAGCTCAGATTTCAATTTCAGCCATCAGGGCATCTTCATGTGTTCGTCTCTGCAAACACAAACAGATGTTGAGTGGTAGGTGGTGCTAAAATTAAAATCTGTCGTTAGTGATACTTTCAAACATACAGCAATTATTTTCTGAATTTGCTGCAAATCATTCAGGATCATGTTTGTGATCTCCATCTGTTCATTTCTTGCAGTGATTTTAGCATTAAGAGCTTCTAAATCACTCACATGGGGATCCTGTTTAGGGCATAATACGAAAAAGATAAATTATTTACATTGAACAATGAAAAAAAAAAAACACTACTTACCTCATTTGAAGGAAGGCTATTGCTCATGCAGTTTGCTTCAGCTGGTTTTACTAAAGTGTGAACATGCCAGATTATTAGCACAAACAACACAACCTCCAAAGAACTTGATCTTTACCTAGAGATGATTCCATGTTGGTGTATTGCAATGAAAAAACATTTGTGATTGTCTCATTTATAAATTGTAGATCCTAATTAATTCCACTTTTGATTATGTATAAGTCTTAACGAGAAACAGATGGTTGCATATAATTTCTAAATTAGCCTTTAAATACATTTTGATCGAACACATTTTGGTTTAATTGATTATGCAATGGATTTCACAATGAGATTTTACAAAATGCATCAAAAGTAATTTGTAAGGACAGAACAAAGCAAAATTAAAAATGGATTTACAACTTGTCACATAAGACAAACTTTTCACCCAATTGGCCAATTTGTTTTTACCATTTTAAATAGACATGATAATAGTAATAACATTAATTACGTGTAATATTTTTGTGTAAATGCATAATATAATGGTTATTTTTATAACATTTACAAATTTTTATTCTGTACTTTTATATCATAAATAAAACATAGGGTATTGAGACTTTTATTATGAAATGTTGCTGCGCTGTCAAATATTGCTTCCTGTTGAGGAAAAGCATGCTGTCCTGTCAACCGGGTTTTCTCCCAGTCGTTGAGTGTTTATGGTCTTCTCGTGGGGTATTCGAACAGCTTGTGCGTGTTTAAATGTTTTTTCTCATTTAAGGACACATACTTTTTATCACGTCGTTATGTGTAAAGAACTCAAATCCAGAGTGTTGCGGATTTCCTCTCAAAGCGCCGACGACCCGACATCATGGTATCCGGGTAAGCTCAGCGATTCTTCTTGAATAATGTTAACAGGGACTCGAATTACTAAACGTAATTGATGTTTTTTAGTCTGTTTCTTAATCTCACTTTATCTTCCAAAACTGAGACTTTTTAAATATTTGTCATATCCTTAACTTTAACGTTTAAGTAAACCGCTTTAATGAATCATGTGAAATGATTCGGTAATGGTGATTGTGTGTCCTGTTATTGTGGAAATACTGTAAACTTGTTACAGCACATATTCTTTAAATAAAAGGTCATGTTTTCATCAGTAATGAATGCACTTGTTTCTGTTTAGTTCGTTCGAAATGTTTTCTAAGCATATTGTATGTTTATATCAAACATACAATATAAAAATATAGTATGTATATATATATATATATATATATATATATATATATATATATATATATATATATATATATATATATATATATTACACAAGTTTTCTTTTAAAGATGGGTAACTCAAATCTAAAATTCTTCTAGAACCAAAGAATGGCTACATTCAACAAATAGATTAAATCTATGACGTTCACGACTTTTGTCCTCTTATTTGCTCAGGTGATGGTAGACACTGCTACCTTCACATTCAAATGCAGCATGTATTTAGAAAGGTTCCAGCTTTAATGCTAGCTTCTGTACTGTAGTTTGTATGTGTATAGGGTTTTATGAGCTTTCAGTCTACACTTAGCTTTAATGTTTTGGAGAAAGCTAAGTTTAATTTCAGCCTGACTAACCTTGAGTATGTTTATCTAAATCAAGTCAGGAATGGCAGTGTATTTCCAAATTACCGTCTGATTTTGGCGAACTCGTCGATTTCATTCCATGAATGTTAAATTTTTTTTGGTGCTTTATGATAAATGTTAACTAAAATAACAATTTAAACTATTTATGATTATGGTGATGGTGTATCCAAATATGAGGAATATTCAGTCAATTAAAGCCCAATCCTGTTGTGAAATGCTAAAAATTAATCTAACTACAACTAAAAAATGTAACAGCTACATTTATTATAAGAGTTTTTATTTGGTTCTTTTGGTATGTTTTATTCAAATAACCGCTGGTTTTACTTTAGAAAAATCATTTAAAAAAATTGCAATTCTAATCCTAAAAACATGTTTTGCCCATGTAGCTCAGCTCTAACTCTGAGACTTTTATTTTTTGTAGCTGGTCATTTTGAAGGCAATAAAATGGAAAAATCTCTCCAACATCTGTTTGTCCTTTCGTCAGGTTGGACAGAGATACTCAACTGTACGGTGGAGGCTCTGAAAGCCGGGCAGGTGGTGGCCGTGCCCACAGACACTATCTACGGCCTGGCTTGTGCTGCTCAGGACTCTGCTGCTGTCCGGAGTGTCTATGAAATCAAGGGAAGGAATGGAGAGAAGCCTCTGGCCATCTGTGTGCCTGAGATACAAGATATTTACAAGTGATTTAATCTCTATTCTGGCAAGGAATCTAATTGTGAATGACTGTGTCCAGCAGATGTCGCTGTTAGATTGTTGATTGCTCTTATAAAGGCCTTACCTTTAAAGCTTCCTGGCTGTAGACTGTGGGAGAGTGAAATGTCCCTCTCTGTGGTATTAACCTCTGCAGACCTCTATATACTGACTTATGCAGAAGAAAATAGAACTGTGAGCTATTTCAAAGGTTAAATAAGGAATGTAGTTACAGTAGTTTCTCAGGTCCTAAGTGCGTAGATCTAGGACCTCGTTTAGTGCATCATTGTTCAGTTTATTGCCTTAAATGACTGTATTCACATTGACTTAGACTGAGGTTCATCTCATTTTCGTCATTCAAAAGCCTAATCACTGCAGCTGTTTTATTTTCTTGTCCTTCTTTCTTTTATTTATATTATTTTAATATTGGTTAGTTTTTGCAATCTCGTGCTTCCTCTTGTCTGGGTCATCATTTTTTATGGCATTCGATTTGCCCACATGGTTTAAAAAAAAAATATATATATATATATATAAATAAATCACAGGTGATTTATTAGAATTTGTTGCCTCTGTTTTAAGGTATTGTAAAGTGTGTGTTAAGGATGAACTGCTGCGTGATCTGCTTCCTGGACCCGTCACGCTGGTTCTAGAAAGATCTGCCACACTCAATCCAGACCTCAACCCCTTCACTAAGGTCTGTTACAGCTGACTTCTGTTTGTTTTTATGGAAAACAAAGTTTGACTTATATACAGTGAATCTCGTGTTTGTTTTAAATGTTGAATGTCTCCCAACTTCATTAGATTCAAAAGATCATTGGAAGGCATCAAAGTTAGGTGCTCTGGAAACTCGTTAATTGGCAGAAAGTAAAGTTGACAAACAAAGAAGTAGATGTTGAGATCATAACATTTACATGTTTTAATGTGGTTTAAAAAGTGAAACGAAATATTGCTTTTTTAAGAAAATAAATGCTCTTCTACTACTGTATCAAGCTTTGGCTTAAAGGGGACGTCAGGTGACAACTTCACATGAATGTATTATTTTAGTAATGTTATTTTTCTCATTTATTCCTTTCATACCACTTATTTACTGTATTGTATCGTCCATGTTGATACTGCTACAATTATTAAGATGGTTTAGAATTTTCATACTGTGGTACCATTTTGATGAGCATGTTGACGTGAGGATGCAGAATGTTGCGGAAAGCAAGGCTCATTCAGAAGAAGTGTAAATCCCCAAAATGTGTTTAAGTGGTTTGGGTACAATAGAACAGATAAAGAAGAACACTCATGTTGAAAATAAGATTAAAACATTTTTTATTCTACTCTGAACTTATTTTGATTTTATTCAGCTTACCTTGACAGTGTACAGGCACGGGCACACAAAAAAGACAAAAGACGGAGCTGTTCCATTAGTTTGTTAGAGTTGGAAGGACTATGCTTTAGGTAGCCAACAATCTCGTGATATTTAGCTAGCACACTTTCAAAAAAGCTAGCATGAAAGGAAACCTGACCGTTCGGTGCAGCATTAGGGCCTTGCAGGACAGGTGTTCAAATGAAAGAAATGTTAGTCTCGTAGGAGCAAACATATTATGAGGACCGTAAGAGTGCTTTAACTTGTCCTCGCTTTTTTTTCTTTCTCTCACCATTTCGAGACAGGCATCCATGACTCCGCATTCTAAAAACTGTGAATATTAGAAGCGAAACCTTTTAAGTTTTTTTTGCGTGCGTGCGTGCATTTTGTGCCAGTAAAGTTGTGACACTGATTTTGTACAGTTGTATGTTCTTGGAATTGTTTAAATATTTTTATGGAACATTTTTTCATCTGACATCATACTTCCCTTAAACATGATATTATTTAAAGGCTGTCTTGTCAACTTCTAATTCAGACTCTTCTAGACTCTGAGATGTGATGCTTCATCTTAAACAATCAGAAACCTCGTTATTGCTTTCCAAGAGAACAGAACATAAAACTCTTTCAACTTAAACCCCTGTTTCAGGACTTTAGCTGTAAACCTTTGATTGGGTGTAACTTTAGTTTGTTGTAAACTTTTCAACCCTGGGTTAAACAGATGATGACTCACAGAGAGGGTGTCAATGGAAATGGACTCGGAGAGATTTATGAAAATTATGAAATGTGATGTCATTATCCAGAAATCTCATCTGAGTTATCCTGTTAAAGGGCAGAAATTTAAAGATTCAAATGGTGTAGGAACTCAATATACAATCTCTTTATGAAATAATATAGTATATAAAAAAAATTTTCTTTTATTGAATAAAATTTAATATTAAGATTAACAAATCAAATATTATTTAGTCATTATGTATAATGTATATTTATCTGTCTATGATGGCTTAGTTTTTGTATTTATTAAAATTACATTGTAAAATGTAGTTCCTATGACAAGTTTTGGTTGAATGAGCCATGCTCCCCTTTTAAAGTTTTTTTCTTTGTGTTTTTACAGTTTTCTTGTGCTTGAAATATGTTTAAAATATATTGAGTCACAGTGAAGATTAATTCAAATGTTCTTTATTGCACTTACCTTGACACTTGTAAGTCTTAGCTTTTAGTATTGTTTGGTACACTCAGCATCGCGTTGTTGTGCATGAATGCTTTCTGTTGCGTGGTCAGATTGTATCACTAACCTCTCCTTCTGTAGCTCATCGGGGTTCGTATTCCTAACCATCCTTTCATGAGACGCCTCTGTCAGGTGTGTGCGGAACCCCTCGCCCTCACCAGTGCTAATGTCAGTGAACAAACCAGTACGGTAGCTGCTAGTGTAAGTACTTAATATTTAACCTATTATGATTAGATTTGCATTAATAATTTATCACAAAAAATGCTTGACTTTGATAATGAAGCTTCTGTTTAATTGGTACATCATTGCAAAAGTTAGTTACGTTTTGTGATTTGTAGTTGGTTTATGTATAACATGTTTTTTAGAAGGACTGGTGTTTTTTTTTTTCTTTAAGACTTTGTAATATATATATTTCAGGAGAATTTCTTGTTTATGACGTAATTGATGCTCCCTGCAGGAGTTTGAGGACTTGTGGCCTCGTTTGGCTGTGGTGGTGGATGGTGGTCCGATCGGAGGCCAGACTCGTCTGGGTTCAACCGTGGTGGATCTCTCTGTGTGCGGTAGATACCAGATTATAAGAGCCGGATGGTGAGTTAAAACACCAGGCCATGCTTAGATGCAAATTTTGATTACTTAAAACCTCCACAACTTACCTTAGTTCATGGTATTTTCACAATTTTTTTTTATATAAATAAAACTCATATATATAAAACTCATGCTAACGTTGCCAGTTGAGTAAAAAGGCCCGAACAATATTACGGCATAGTTCAAGGCCGAAAGTTGCCACTCTTGACTTAGAGCGTAGCTGCAAGATTGTCTGCCGTATAACTGTCAGTAAAATGCGCAGCTTGGAGGTATTTGGAAGCCTTTGGTAATTTTTTTTGTTGCACAATTTGCAAATTGCCTCGTCGTCTGTAATTTCCCACTCTGCTCTTCTTGTTCAGTCAAAAACCTTAATACTGACAAACCTCAAGTTGTGTTCTTTTTCGAGACCAGGTCACAATTTGGTGGTTTCCCCACCTCTCTTTGTCCTCCCCGCTGCATCTTTAGGTATTAAAAAATATATATTTAGTATTTAATCCTTGTTTTCATGTTGATATAAATTATTGAAACTGATATTGTTTTAGATCTCTTGGTATAGCATATTACCATATTACCATGAAAGTTTACTGTGAAATGACCAGAAGTTTGCTTTAAGACTGCATTTTTGTATCGCTACTTTGTTTGCAGTGTATCCTAGTCAGGCTTCAGCTCTTGCTTCAAAATAGCCTGCCATAAACTCACCAAATTTAAGTTGGATATGACGTTCTTAAATTAAATGTTTTCATTCAAATGTACAGAGTGTAATGAGATTAACTTTTTTCCAGTCTTGTGGTAAAAGTGATTTTTGTTTAAACTAAAATATTTTTATAAATAATAGTTCACAATAAAAAAAATGACCTAGCTGGACTCGTTTTTGTTGTTGTTTTTTCATTTATTTATTTTTTTACTACAATGGCAGACTGAAGTTAATTGGTTCTGGTTGTAACATGTGCTTGCTTGTTTTATAATTTTTTTTATTTTTTATCAGTTTGCTTGTATTTCTTTATTCAATTATGACACAAATTCTGGCTGAAATAACATAATAACAATTAAAAGCATTGTTTTTAAGACATGCCTTTGGTAAATCCTGGCTCCTCTTTTCTCTTCTCTCCTGCAGCGCTCTTGCGGATACAGTGAAGGTGCTGGAGGGAAAGTATGGACTGATGGAGGATCCCAGCAACCAATGATCTGCAAACACTCACAAAACACACTTACTGCAGGTCAAAGATGCATTACAGTGTATGTGCGTCTTTGAGATTTTGGTGCCTTTTTTAAACATTTCTTTTGTGGGTTAATTTATCTGCATCATCATTTTAATGGTTATTTAAAGATGTTAGATCTACAGATCTAAATGCATCTAACTTGGTAAATGATGTCAAAATACAGTTCCGTTCAATGGGAAACCATCTAACATTAAAAATCAACATGTCATTTACTGTACAATAATTATATTCTGCTTTCTTTCAGGTTTGTTAGATGTTACTCATTCTCATAACCTGTACTCATACTTAATTTTTCCTTAATTCTTATTTTATCTTCAATCCAATAGTTTTTTTTTTTTTTTTTTTTTTTTTACTCAAAAAAGGTTTTTGACAAAATCAATTTTGTTACACAAATTTTGACTTTGAATGATCATTATGCTCACAAACGCTGACTTTATTTTTAAATTATGATGATGTGTTTATAATGAATACTATGAAGGAGTTTGGAATAGGTTGCTATGTTGAGGGGCGATATGAAACCCAAAATTGTAAAAAATGTTGTGTTTCACTCCACCCTCACATTTGTGATTGTATTTTATTTCTTGAAATCAATTTTTTTTTCTAGTTTCAGCATTCTAAATGTTTTGTTTGAGATAAAACCTCTTAATGTCTAAATTCTACAGGTAGAAATCTACATTTTTGGTCACTTTATTCAAGAATCATATATGTGTATTGTTACAAACTATTTTTTTGTTTATTTATTTCATTTTCAAAGTGGATGTTACTGGGAGAAGAGTTGCTCTCTGGGAGAGTTGTATTTCTCCTTTATAAATAAAAATGAATTAGGTCTGATTCAGAAGTCAAGAACTGGTATTTATAATATTTTTGTTTGGGAAACTTTTTCGAAAATATAACGAAATTATTTACTTGAAAGAAAGTAAATTATTTGAACTAACATCAAAAAATGACTTCTTAATTGCATTTCTTAGTGCATGTGTTTCAAAGTTTAAGATTTTTTTTGTTGAAATAACAATTGTTTGAATTAATGTGAAACAAAGGCCTGGAATTTTACTAAGATTGGAGGTGTTGGGTTCAGAAGAAAGTCCCCTTATACAATAAAAAAAACAATTTTAAATTGTAAACACAAGGAAAGCACTTTTAGTCCAAGACATTGAATGTTTAAAAATGCACTCCCTGTTTATCCTCATTTCGTATTCAAATATGATTGGCTTCAGGTTCTATAGAATGATCACCATGGAAACAAAATTGATCTTGCTGCGTGTTTGATTATTGATCGTTTAGATGAAGACGGGTATTTCTGCTTTCTCTGCATCTTTCCAGGATATGTCATTCGAATGCATTTAAATAGCAAAAAAGAGAGAAATTACAGCATTTTAATAACCGAATTGGTAACAACTCGGAGAAAAAACTTTCACCCGAGGTCTTAAGCGACAAACACTATTTTAAAAACTAACATTTGCGACAAAAACAAGTATTCCTTTGTGAAACGCAAATGACGCAATGCTGTTGCTGTTCCTGAATGTGTCGATAAAGTCGCAGATCAGCGCGGATTCGATCCCGAACGCTGCGATTCTCTGCTAGGAGCCTGCGCCATCGATCTGTGGCCTCGGATTGATTTAAATGCGGCTCTTTTGATTGAAACTATGTGTGCTTATAAGCACTCTTGCTAGAATTATAAGAAAGCAAAATAAAGCCGAGTAAATGAACGGCTGGGATGATTTCGGGTCATATCTCAGGGATTTAGTGCTGGTATTGTATATTTAAAAGTGCGTTTCTGTATTGGGCGAATAGATACAGCTATTATAAATGATTAAATTTATATTAATGATTTCACTTGATCCCAAACGACTTAAAACTAATCGTTTTCTGAGGCGTTTAATAAACTGCACTCTTTGAATCCCTTGCAACAGATTTGTTTTGTTACAGATCTCTTGTTACACATCTGTTTTGTTGTATTTAACAGCAGATCGTTTGTTCTCTTCTGAACTGAAAACAATTTCTTTGAAACAGATGAAAGGGCAACGACTAAAATATTTAGAAAAGTTACCCTTTTATTCATTATATTATTAAAAGTTACTATTTCGCGCAGATGTTTTCAAACTTAAAAATAAACGATGGCTAACTGTAATGAGGATGATTATTATGAACCCATTATTCTTGTTGATTTAAATTTTTATGCTCTCCAATATTTTCAAATTCATATTTCTGTAGTGCAGCAGAGTGAAGAAGCCTGCAGTCTTTGAAGTGAAATCATCATATTATGTTAATAAAAGAACGTTTGAAAACATTTACAATTGTATAGAATTATTAAACGAAAAAAGTTTACAGAACAGTTAGTTTGGAAAAACGCTTTAAAGTGCTTTAAAAATTAGCTGAAACGATTATTTGAAGCTATAAATGTGCGAGTTATGACTTGAAACTCACAAATAATATATTACAATGCAAGTCCTAAAAATTACTGGAAGTATATAATTGTTACGTAATTGGATGTAATAGCCAAATGCTGGGTGCAATAAAGGGTTTACAGTATAAATGTAACTTTTTTTCTTGCAGTATACTATTGATGTTTAACATTTTTTTTCTTATTAACTTATACCTAGTAAATAAATGATAGTAAGAAGAAAATAACTCACGATATATTTTCGGTTGGATTTATAAAACGTGTATTACTCTACAACTGATTTGCTAACAATGCGGATTAAGGCAAATTTGGAGAAAAAAATCATGTTCTAAAATGTTTACATTGTAGGGGTTGTGGCGATTGTAAGCACGTGTCATCTGGTTGCTTCCACGCATGATTGGTCAGTTCAGGGTTGATGGGACATCCTTTGAGGAATGTATGAGAGAGAGGGGGGGTGGAGGTGGTAGGGGGCTAGAGAGTGAGAAGCGGTAGAGCAGCAGGGTCGCCGTCCCCGTCGCGGACAGAGAGAGAGAGCACCTGGGGAGCAGAGATTTAACGCTAAATTCTGCCTGCATTCACCTAAAGGAGACTAACATTAGGGAGGCCGAAGGTGAAGCCCATGGCGGAGGGTACGTCAGTGTTTTTTTTTTTTTATCTGGGAAGAGCAAATGTCTAGTTTTAGAAATCAAGTTGTTTCGCACGGGGGATGGGGTCTAGTTATTGTGTTTCAGGTTACAATTCATTAACCCCTCTCTACCCATCTCTTACCTTCTTCAGGGTATTCTGAGACTCATTTCTGTTTTTGTTAAGATTGTGTTGTTTCAAAGTATAAAAGGGCCTTTGTGATTGGAGATTGTGAAGTAACATCAACATCTGGCTACATCAGGAGTATTTACAATCGTCTACTTTCAAACTTCATGCTTCAAGGTTACTTGGTCACGCATTTCTGCTGGTATATATATATATATATATATATATATATATATATATATATATATATATATATATATATATATATATATATATATATACCTAAGTATGTCCTAAAGGACAATGTTTATTACGTTAAATGGATATATACTGTTACATTTATGTGTATATTAATGTATGTATAACGTTTAATTCTGTATTATTAAACAAGCATTACTTTCATCTTGATAATTTTTTTTTTATTCATTTTTGGTTTGTCAGGGATTGATATTAGCTTGTTTGGTAGGTTTACTCAAAATTTTTAAACTAGCCTGGTTTAGTTAGTCCTTTATTTTTTGTTTGGTCAAACATTAATATTAGACTTGTTTTAGATTTAGTCCTTTATTATTTATTTGTTCACACATTACTATTTTACTGGTTTTATGTTTGTCCTGACTTATTTATTTTGTCAAGCATAAGTATTATAGATTTGCTTTGGGTTTAGTATTGGATTGTTTAGTTGTTCAAGCATTACCATTATCCTGGTTTTTGGTTTATTTCTGGATTATTTTTTTTGATCAAACATTAATATTCGCCTGGTTTTAGTTGTAATCCTTAATTATTTATTTGGTGAAGCATTAGTAGAAACCTTGCTTTAGGTTTAAACATTGATTATTTTATTTGGCAAAGTGTTAATAATAGCCAGGTTTTATGTTTATCCCTAGATTGTTTATTTGTTCAAGTGTTAATATTAGCCTGGTTTTAGTATTAGCCTTGCTTTAGGTTTAGTCCTGGGTACTTTATTTGTCAAATCAAAATTATTAGCCTGATTTAGTAATGGATTAAACATGTGGTCAATCAATAATATTAGCATTGTTCTAGGTTTAGTACTGAGTTATTTTTTTGTCCAAGCATTAGCTGGTTTAAGCTTAGCACTGGTTTAATTATTTGGTCAAGAAGTAATACTATAGGCTTTTTTTTTTTATTTCACTTTAAAAAAAAAATATTTGGAATAGCAGTGATATTTACGTTGTTTTAGTTTAGTCCTGTATAATTTATTTGGTCAAGCTTTAATAGTAGCTTGGTTTTTGGTTTGGTAATTTTTTTTATTTGGTTATTATTTTTTAGGTTTTAAGTTTTTATTTTTTGTTAGATTAAGCAACAAAGCTATCAATAAATTAGCTTTAGTTCAGCGTTTTTTGCCCAAAATATACTGGTTGTTTATTTGGCTAAACATATTTACTTCCCTGGGTTTGGGTTTAGTCTTCAAGGTGAAGTATCAAAGCCAACTTCCATTCAGGCTTTGCCCATGCAAATGTTCACGTTCAATCCATGGTTACATTTTAATGTAGTATTTAAGAGATAGTAAAAGTTGAATTGTCAGGGCAAAAATCTGAACTGCCATTATTTCTTGTCTTTTGTAAAGTTTTAATGTTGATGGTAATCATTAAAGCATATAAACGCCCTTGCGTCCTTGATATACACTTTGATGGTGACTGAATGGTTTCTCAGGTGGCTGTGCTAAACCCAAGGAGGAGGCACAGGGTGGGGAAGAAGAACCTCAGTCACACACTGGCTTGGGTGTGTGCAAGTGGTTCAACGTTCGGATGGGTTTCGGCTTCCTATCCATGAACACTCGAGATGGTGTACCTTTAGAAACTCCCGTAGATGTGTTTGTACATCAGGTGAGTGCACAGCGAGAAGCTGTCCTTTCTTATCAGTGGAGCTGAATTTGTTTTTATTAGGTGTCTTCGTTATCATTTCTGTTTATGTTCAGACAAACAACAATGCTCACCCCTCTTATTTCCAGGTACGTGTTAAAATGTCCTAAAGTGTTTCTTCTGTAGGGAATGTCACTTTAATCTCACTTCCTGTCGTAAAGACATTTGCAGCAGAGATGTCTGTGTTTGAGTAACAAAATAACTGGTCCTGTGATTTCTGTCACATCATATTTTGGTAGTTGTAGCATTCTTTTACACCTTTTGGGCAACATTTGATGGTTGGACACCAGCATGATGAACGCTTCAATATCCATTGTTCTTCTTCTTTGCTATTTCCTGTTGTGAGTCGATGTGAGAGTGTGAGAGTTGAGCACCACCCAACTGCTCTTTTATGTCTCAAAAGTATTCTGAACGTGTGGTCAAAAAGCCAGCTTTCATTTGGGGACTGTGACATCATGCCCTGCGACAAATAAGGATGACATAATAGAGCGGGTCTTTTTTTTTGTTCCGAACTGCCATGTTTTTGGCTCAAGGCGTGTACGCATGTGAAAATTCACACTGATAATGCTAATTATTGTGTGGTGGCCTTGAGACAACCTTTGCTTTTGTTGTTTTTAACGTTTTTAGAACATGGGAGCATTTGTACAATAACATACAAAATACAAATATGAGTCGATCCAAACCAGTTCATTACAAATGTTCACCTCAATTATATAAAATAAGTTAAACACATTAAATTGTCAAAAATAACTTTCATAGAAAGTTGAAACCTATTTTCAATACCTTTGTTGATGTATTGCTTGACGAAACAAATTACCCATCCTATAAGATCAAGTGGGAGGGATATGGGATAAAGTGGGAGGAAGGGAGTCTGGGGGGCTTGGGGGTCGCACGTGTCTTTAGGGAAATAGGTTAACGGTCAGTTTGACTGAAGCACAATGAAAGCACTTGAATGAAACACTACATCTGCCACAACAGGGTTAGAAAAGTGACATGATTTTAATGAAACAAACCTTTAGATCTTTTGACAAATCCAATGAAGATATCAAAGAAGGCTGCTTTCCAATATCATATAAAAGAACACAACTGTGCAATCAGAGTAAAAGATGACGAAAGTTTTGTTTTATTAATCATCCATTTGATGCATTGCCACTAGAATACATTTAAGATTTTTATTATTCATCAAGGCACTTCTTAGTTTATTCATATTTTTTAGGGGCAATGCTTGTGCGAAGACACATAAAGTCATGGCTGGTGACTCCCTGACACTGACAAATATATTTATCGTGCATACTATTTAACCTAGCTCTAAGACCCAACAAATACTATGCATTTGTATCAGGCAGCAGTGATGTAATGGATAATAAACAGCAGTTTTCAGTCTGATGATTTTTTCTTTTTTTAGAAGAAAGTAAAAGCAGAATAATCATGAGAACTATTGTTTAGTTAGAAATAAGATGAGTTTAGTATGGAAAACAGCAGCACATTTAAAGACCCCTTTTATTAAATAGGATTTATGTACATCAACCTACAGGAAAGCAACACATTTGAAGTTGAAAATGACTTGCAAAAGTTACAAATTTTGAAAATGTTTAAGAAATAGATGGACTGAGACAAGTACAGTCTTTTTTTATATTCTTTATGTTATCAGTAACTGATAAATGCACTCTGTGTGCCTTTAAACATACAAAATCACTTTTAGATAAAATGTGTCCATTCCCAAGAGTTTACCAAATGATTTCCCTTTGGTCTTACATGCAAAATGTTTTCCAATCCCACCCACTACTGTCTTAAACACATTGCTTCCTGTCTGTACTGTACTACTTAATTAAAGGATAAATATTTTACATGCATCCTTAGCACAAACAAATATTTTTCTTTTACATCAACATTAAAGCTAATTATTTGAACCCATGTTCAATACATGACAATACATGTTGACATAAATATCTCAGTTTTGACTATTAAAAACATATTTTATAAATTATTTCTAGTATTTTATTCTCAAGCTCTTTGGAAACCTGGACACCGAAATGCTACAATGCAGCCGCCCCCTTACAACACTATACCTTTAATTAGTGTTGGATGGCATTTGCACAGGAGTGCTTTTCCTTCAGGGGACTAACATTTGCCCTGAGGACACATTAAAGGAACGAGGCATTTAAAGAATTTTTGGCTTGTGCCACAGAGAGGGATTAAGAGACCTCCGTGTTGTGTGGGGGATGTGTGGTGATGCTGTGGGGTGTACACATGTGTGTGGACCTCTGGGTATATTGTTGTGTGATTGTGTGCATGTGTGTGGAAAATTATATTCTCAAGGTTATACTTTTAATAATAATTTTTGTCCTCATATGTTCATACTTTTGTAGCAAATACATGGTAAAATTCTTGATTTTTGTCCATTGCTTTGTAAAAGAACAACTTAAATGCATGGGTTAAGTTTGAAATGGCTTGTTAATAATATGCACTTATAAAAAGTTATTGTGATTTAAACAGAAATGACGTTGGAGAATTTCTACTTTCATAAAAATGAACATTACACTCACAGGCTAAAGTGTTTTTTAACTCATACAAATTAGATGTTTTCTCTTATAGGTCCTATAACAAAAACAGAGCACTCTTTGGGGAGATAAAACATTAGCAAAAGTAATATATTAATATGAATAATGTTTTTGTTCATATCAAACAAATCTTTCTGTCTCCCTTTAACTGCCTTGGGCTGAACAGCTTGTTTTGGATCATAAATCAACTATTTGAATCACTATGGTGGTAAGGGGTTATTTTTCAGTTAGCTCAACATTAATTGACCTTGAGTATGACTGACATTTTCTTTAAATGAATAAAAAATGTAATAGCCTTTCACTTCTTCGTCAGACTACTTTTATCAAGATTTCATTTGGATTCTTGAAGTCTGAAAGACTAGATTATCTTAAGATTTAGACTTCAATATCAATGAATTCTAGTTAGTTATAATAAAAATTGTATGTACATTTAAATTTATAATGGTACATTTGGAATGCACTCTTTTGAAAGTCGAGACAAGGCAAGAAATCGTATGTTGAGTACTAGTAACTTTCTCTGGAAATCGAACCAACAACACATGAACATCTGAGCTGCAAGAAAGCTATGCCACAGTAACTGAGCAAAAGAGCTTAGCATTTTACACTACATTACATTTATGCATTTGGCAGATGCTTTTGTCCAAAGAGACTTACATTAGGGGAGAGACAATATGCAATCTATTACACCGTCAAAGTCTATCTCAGCTTCTCATAATATAAATTGTATCAACTGATCAATAAACCATAGCAGGGAGGAAATAAAGGAAGAAGATAAAGACAGAGAAGGAAAAAAGAAAGTTTTTTTATAGTAGGTGTTCCCTGAAGAGAAGAGTTTTCAGTTGCTTTTTAAAAGCTGTTAGTGTTGCTGCTTTCCTGACTGGATCAGGGAGTTTGTTCCACCAGCCAGGGACAGTGAAAGAGAAGGTTAGTAAAACTTCCTATTATGCATTTAACAAAATAATAATCAAAATGTTTATTATTTAGTGTGTCATAAAATCTTACACTAATGTGTGTAGGGGAAGGAAGTGTGCAAAATAGAGTATTATTTGGTTTAATGTAAAAAGTGTAGTTAAGAATAAATAGAAAAATGTATCTTAGTCAATTTTTTTCTTAACAATCATGATATACAATGCATCCGGAAAGTATTCATAGGGCTTCACCATTTACCACAGGTGAACTCCAATTAAGCTGCTGAAACATCTCAAGAATGGTCAGTGGAAACAGAATGTACCTGAACTCAATTTAGAGCTTCACGGCAAAGGCTGTGAATTCTTAGGTACATGTGATTTTTTAGGTTTTGTCTTTTTAATAAATTTGCAACAATTTCAAAAAATCTTTTTCCACATTGTCATTATGGGGTATTGTGTGTAGAATTTTGAGGAAAAAAATAATTTAATCTATTTTGGAATAAGGTTGCAACATAAAAAAATGTGGAAAAAGTGAAGCGCTATGAATTCTTTCCAGATGCACTTTATATGCTTGCATTTGCATTGTAAAACAATTATTTGTATTTTTACAATTATTTCATTAAAATGGCAAAAACTTTAAAATTTTACAGTAATTGTTACAAAACAAGTACAAGAGTACTGGATTATGTTCTTTTTGCCAGGTCAGGTCTGATTGCAGCCGCCCCCTTACAACCCTATACCTTTAATTAGTACGTGTTGGATGGCATTTGCAGAGGAGTGTTTTCCTTCAGGGGATTAAAAATATGAAGTCCAGAATTACATCTCTGCATCTTTTCCTCTCCCTCTCTCAGAGCAAGCTGCACATGGAGGGTTTCCGCAGTCTGAAGGAGGGTGAATCTGTTGAATTTACCTTCAAGAAATCTTCCCGGGGTCTGGAGTCTCTGAGGGTCACTGGTCCTGGGGGAGAACCCTGTGTAGGGAGCGAGAGAAGACCTAAAGGAAAAAACTTGCAAAAGAGGCGACCTAAGGGAGACAGGTCAGTGTGAAGCTGCTTTGTTAAGCTGGACATTAAAAGCATCGCATCCTCAATTAGAGACAGGTCAGGAGTTGAGTCTGTAAAAGATAAAAGCCCTGTTCATTGCTTCCTGTTTGCTGTTCTATTTGGTATTAAGTCCACTTGGGCCATAATTTTTTCTTATGCCACCCTCAAACAACGTGTTCATACTCCTCATAATTACCATTTTCAACATTTTGAGACCAAACAGCACTTTGAGTATAATATCAAATATAGATGTTTTGTTCCTTCATTGTCTTTCCTGGAATATTTACCCTTAGTAGCATGTTGACATGGGGGTGAACATTGCTATCTCTCTACGATGGGCTGTGTTAGTTGAAATCCTGACTAAATATGTTTAAAAGTTCTCCGTGTGCTTTTTTGGGATTTCCTCCCATAGTGTTAATGAACTCAGTTAAAGTTTGGGAGGATATAAGTAGTCAGAGAAGCCCATTTGACCTGACATGCCTGGTTATTGACTGGCATGTCAGTCTATGGAATGGAAGTCTATGCTACCACATGAAGAACATCAGACTTCTCTCGTTTATTTTATAATACTCTTGTGGGCGTTCAGATATTGGTGGCAATTGAGCTAAATAACTTTGCAGCTAGACTAACTGGTGGGGCTTCTGATTCCTAAAACCTGCGGATGTGTTTATTAATCAGTGGAGAACCTTGTGTCCCATACAACAGACGACTCCAGAGAGCTTGTAGTTCTTGAAAGGACTGTTCTGTAATAAATGCTCTGAAGTAGAATGTCATTTAGCTGTTTTATTCCAACAAAAAGAGTCATACCTTGTGGTTGTGCTCACGCCAGCCAAACCAAACAGGACAAGCATGGCACAGATAGTACAAACATGTTAAATGGATTGTACTCATACTCATGCACACATACAGTAACATACATGTCAAACAAAGAACTTCCACTCATATTTAGTATGAGTGCCTAATCTGGATGTTATCGCATTATAATTTAGCCATAAGCAGCTCCCAAAATGCTATGGAGCACATACGGTGCTCAGGGCAGTGACAATACTTTAAATTAGCCACGGTGATTCTTCAACATAGTTTTATAGTGCAATAGTAGTGCAATAGGGGCAACACAATAGAAAGTACTGCAACCTCTCAATTAGTAGATAACTGGATTAGGCAAACCAGAGGTCTTCCTAAATGGAATTTGCATGTTTTCCCAGTGCTTATGTGCGTTTCCTCTTGGTCCCCCGATTTACTTTAACAGTCTCAAAATATACATTTGGTGAATGCAATGACACTACAGTAGGGAATTTAAGAATTAAGTTGAATGAAGAGTGTTAATGCAGCCCGGAATAGACTGACTAACTTTCCATGGTCTACCTCATTGTCTCCCAATGTGAGTGAATCACCAGCAATTAGTTTTCTTAGTTGCTCTTATAATCAGCACCTACATAAAATGACGTATTCGTAAAAAAATATTTTTAAAATAAATATAATCAGATATTTTTGGCTTAATATTCTGCTTTGCTTATTAAAATCTCACAATTTACTCCATTTAAGCCGGAGGTTTCAGATCTCTCTCAACCCCCTCCACTCCTTTGGCCTTACTTTGGCCTGTCAGTGTGACCTGGATCAATAAGTGTTTAAAACGCCTGCTCACTGATGCATTTATACCTGATGGATATCTGCATAACCCCCATCCCAGTTCTGAAGCTGATGTTTGGAGGAGAGGACTCCGTATTTAAATCTGAAAGTGATTGATGATATAATGGAAGAGGCAACAATCTGTTTTGTTTGCTCAGAGATCGAGAAAGGAATTTTGTTTCTGGTACCAGAATAACCCTTTGCGTTCTAATGGATGTTCGAGGCCCATAATTTGGTTGGGGATAATTTTTGTGAAAGACTCTTTGTTTGAAAAGGGTTTCCTCAGAGGGCTTCGTTCACCTTGTATTCGATTTGGCCCTGGAACACATTACCACTTTAAGAAGTACCACATCTGTCCATCATTATTATTCAAGTGGACCAGCTGATTTTCGCTTCAGTCTTGTACTGAAACAAAACTAATATAACAACAGTATATCTCAGTGCAGTGTATGATATTTCACTGTAAGAGGTTGTTTTGCACAGATGATAACTTTGAGTCTCATCAATCAATGACGACTATGTGACTATGGGATGACAATTGTGTCAACAAGTTACTGAAATAAGCTTATGATCCAGAATTAATTTTACTGTAAATAGATCCACATATGTTAGATTCTCAAAGATTTTAAAATATATGATCAAATAAATAAATGCAGGTGTGTAATTTAAAACATGTTCTACAATTAGAGGTTTGCTTTGATTTATGTGTAGATCTCTTGCTACGTGCTTCCTAAATGGCTTATGAGGTTATGATAATAAATGCACAATGAGAGATTCACAAATACACAACAAATGCTAACGGTTCCACACATGTAGAGCATGAGATGCACAACAAATAATTTCAATTGTTAATGTCCTTTTTTTGTAACTCTTGCTGACATCCGCCCCCTTATTGTCTGCTTGTTATATTTCATTATTCTTAACTTTCAACCTATTAAAGACACAAAACACAAACAAGGTTGTTTTCAGCTCTGTTATGACTACATCTAAGATTCTGTAAGTGTGCACATTTATGAAATGACTGGTATCATTTTATAAAGAAGTTTAGTTGTCATTTTAAGGCAATATTTGTAGCTGGTTTACAACAAAAATGCTAAAGCAGCAACTAGTCTAGATTTAGTTGTGTTTAGTTGTATTTAATGAGCAAAAAAGAAAGTTTTTTTGTTCCTCCAGATTTTCGTTTTATATCGTTTGTGTTTTTCCTATTTACTTGATCAAATGTTAGGCTAAAGCCATGTGTAACAGTTATACATCATTTGTATTGTATTTGGTTTGTTTAACTAAATTTGAAGCCAAATTAAAAGGAAAATAATGCATCAGCTGAATGCAACTTTAGAATAGAATTGCACTTTTTTTTACATAAAATTAAATGAACATAGAAGGCCCATATTATTGAGACTTACAGGGGGATGCATGCAGAGCAGCTGATTTAATTGAGAACAGATGAAGGTGCCCGGAAGAGGTCAGGGGTCAGGGTTGCCATGGAGATATCCAGAGTGCAGGGAGTGGTTGGGGTGTTTGAGGTCAGAGTTCACAGGTCATTGCTGCAGATTTTTCAAACAATGGCCATCGTTGCCTTCTGCTGTTGGCCCATAGACTCGCTGGGCTGATGAAGCGTTCGGGTCAGTGCCTGTAAAACACGCAAAAGCTGCTCGCGTGGCCTCATACACCCCCTCTACCCTGATGTCACCCTCATGACCTCTACTGGGTGGACATCAATGCAATAGCGCCTGCCTAACACACTCACTCAGAAACCATTGAGATCTAAGTTATCACAAAAAAAAACCAATTCTACTTTAATAACATTTTATTATATTTTATGTTTAATAAAAATGCCTTAATAAGTAATTGTTATTTTCCTCTTATTTTATGCTTTATTTTTTATTAAAGGCAATACCAAAGAAAGTGACTTATATAAAGAACTTTTTCAAATGCAGTCACTAAAATAATAATTTACTGTTTTATGTGTCAAAGGAGTAGACATATTTTGTTTTGTGAACACATTGTTTTCTACATGAGTGTTAAAAAACACTGCAATTAAATGCTTTCCCTGCAGATGCTATAACTGCGGTGGTCTGGATCATCATGCCAAAGAGTGCAAGCTTCCTCCTCAACCCAAGCGATGCCATTTCTGTCAGAGCGTGGCGCACATGGTGGCAAACTGCCCCTCGAAAACTCAGCAGGGCACTCAAGGAAGGTCTATGGAGCAGATATCTGAGCACATGGATACTAGTCAACCCCCGACTGGAAGCAGGAGCCCCGACTGACGTAATGTAACATTATTGATGCTTGAAGCTGCTGCTGCCAATTCACTCAGGTGTTAAACAACAAATGAGAAGAACTTGAATCTTTGAAGGCTCGTTCACACCAAGAACGATGAACACACATCCTAATATTACTTATTATTATGTTAACAGGTTAGCTTATCTTAACATATTTTTAACTGACAGTTTACCCAAAATGTACCAATATAGTCTTTCACTTTTTTTGTTTCAGACAGCTTTCAAAATAATGAAATTATTTAAAATTTGAAGCCAGTTTTGGTAGATCTGTCATCATTCTTGAAAACATTTCCTATAAATAGGGCTGGAAACACTTGAGGATATTGAGAAATAAAGAGTTAATGTTTTTAGATACATAATATTGTTTTTCTCATCAATTTTATTGGATTTTAAGTTCATCCAATTTGGCTGATTAATGCTTTTGTGTAATTTTGCATTGGGACTCCTGATTGGGTTTTGCATGTGTGGAGTTTGAATATAACCACAATGCAGGAGTTTAAATGGCAGGTTAAGGCTCTTGTGCATTTTGTAAGGTGAAGTAAGTGCTCGCTTGGGTACACTATAAGGCAGCCAGATTAGCTGTTGCAGGTTTTTAAGTCTTTAGATAGTTTCCATAAGGCTGTCTGATTGGCTGCTGCATACTCTCGGGTGTTTACTTAAGGCGGACTGATTGGCCGGACATTGGTCCTGGATTATTGCATAAAGCAATGAAAGCCTTAAATGTTTAACTTTCCACGTAAGCACAACTGGTGAAAAAAAATGGCCAGTTGTTTCGTTTTAGACTTTTTAATCAGGAAATGAATGTGTGAAAAGGAGCAATTCCCCCAAAATTGTAAAACGAGTCCCTGTTTTTCCAAGTTTCATTCTTCTTAGAGAACAAGATATTTGAGATAATAGTTTAAAATGTTGATGTTTTAGAGACTATGCCCAACTGCCCCTTTAGCAAAATGATTTGTCTGTTTATTATTCAGCAGCTGGAAAAGACTATTATTAGATTTCACAAAATCCATTGCTTCTCTTTGCTCTTGCCTTTACCAAAATAAAAAATTATTTTAGTATATTTATCAGAAATCTCAACTGTTGAGTTTATTTTCCTTTGTAGATGATATTAGCATAATTGTTGGGATCTCTTGCCACCATCATGATAAATATGTGAGATGTGTTTGTCAGTCTTGGCGTGAACGACTCTGAACTCTCAGGAACTGAGCTTCTCTCAGGAATTTCTCTACAGGTGTTGATGTATTGCCATAATGATCACAGCTTACATCTTAACCAGTGTTTTATTACACGTTCCTACCTCAATTAATGAAAAATGAAAACGGTTAGTTTGCTATCCTCATGTGCTTCACTTCCATTATTCTACAACCAAAGAAGTTTTAGAGATTTCAACTTTTAAATCTAAAGAAAGTCTCTCCATGTTAAACAAAACTGAACAACTGGACACATGGACTGATTCACTTCCTGTTAGTCACCACTAAAGGTTAGAAATCTCTCAGGGTTGATGCTACCCATATTAAGAATCGTAGTTTAGAACGTTGCTGTAAGAACATGAGGCTAATGAATTTAAGTTTTGAGGTGACAAGTGTCTTCAGTGTTGTCAATGTCCTATTGATAGGTAGATTTTAGCTTTTCTTGTAAACGTTGATGCCATCTTGTTTGATGGTGGGTTTGAAAAAGGGATTTTTCAAACTGGCTTGAAGGCCTGAGACCTAATGAATGTTACACCCCATTACATGGGGCTCTTTTTCAATGTCGGGTTTCAAATCAAGAAGCCGTCTTTGGACCAATGTTGTCGATGGGTGACGCCCAAGCCCTGGAAGGAACTACGAAAACAGGTCAGGCACATACTAGCACACTCAGAAATAAAACTGGCCATGAACAACCCTAACTCACATAATAGTTTTGCAAGGAACAAATAAATCTCACTTTTATCTCTTAAGATCATATTCAATTCCCTGTGTCTTAACATTTGCTAGTTACATTTTTTTTGTGCCTGAAAAAACGTTTTAGATGGTTTTCTTCTTCTTCTTCTTCTTCTTCGAGAGAGAGAGAGAGGGGGATTGAGAGAGAGTCTTCAAAAACTATTCTAGATGCTACAAGGATGATTCTATCTTTGAAATCATTATCCTTAAATCACTAATCCTTTAATGGTTAGTTTTGCTGCCTAGTTGAAAATTTTACATCAAATTTTCATTTTCTTGGCAATCATTTTTTAAAGATATTCTTATGGCATATGTTTAATCCAGTGAGTTGAAGTTTATTCTGAGGATAAAAAACAGCTCAAGGGATCTAACAAGATGAATGAGGGATTGATTGAGAATGAGGTTCTCCATCTGCTTTCTTCAGGATTGTATTTATCTGCCATTTTCTCCTAAAGACTTGAACATATTTAATATATAGACTACATATTATTTACATATTGTTTATGAACTCCTACAGCCTTTGCTCTTTTTATTTATTTGTAGTTAAATCAGAAGATAACTATGATTATTGGTTATTACAGAGAAATGTGAATTTGAAACAGTAGTTGTAAACCCCACAAAATCACATTTAAGGCTTCACAAAATCAGCCTTTTGTTGATTGTTCCTTGGAGCCCATACACAACACCCCGATATCATCTGCAGTTTATAGATGCCATTTGAAATTGTATTATATTTTATATAGAACAATGTAATTCTGCAGAAAAAACAGGGGTCTCATTGAAAAAGTAGAATACTGACTATCATTAGAGAAGCTAAACTTTTGTGTGCATCTAAAAAAAAATCTGATTTCAAAAGCATTTGTATGCACATCTCTAAGAAAAGTATGAAATCATAAATCTTCAGGAAATTATAACATGCAAGCCTGCTTAATCGTCCACTCAGTTTTATCCACATATAGTTATTTAAAGCAGTTCATTAGTATGGGTGTGTTTATAAGTGAGTCTGAAATGTAAACAATTTATGATGTAGGTGGTGGAGTCACATATATTTAAAAGGAAACAGTTGAGCTTAATAAAGAGCAGTTTAACTGTAAAATTGTTGCGTATCAGGAAGTTTATGTTCTTATTCTTCTACATAATATCTCTCACAATATGCACAATTTTGCCTCCTAGCAACTGGGTGATGTGCACTCTTATATTACTGTGGTGCACTATCAATTTTTCCTCTTACACGCTGTATGTGATCTGCTTTTAACAATAAAATTATAGAATGTACTATTCAATTTGAGATATGATATATAAACATAACATGTTGCAAGATGTCCCTAATTACAAAAAAATTACACAACTAGTTATAGAATATTTATAGAATTGTAAAAGCACACTTTCTCGTCAAGTTGTTTGCTTTTAAATCAGATGATTTGCACACAAAAAAAAAACAAAAAAATATATATACACTGGTCATTTTAATACCCATACATTATTTATAAATGAGACACCAAATTTTCTGCATTACAGAAATTGCCATTATTTAGACTAAATGCTAATATATTTATTTATGATTATTTTGTACATTTTGGGTAGATATAGAACATTTTCAGGGGTTATGGAATTTTAAATTAATTCTGAAAGACTTATAAACAAAATATTTACTATGGGAATACTTTTTAAATGAGCAAAGGCGTGTGTGGGGGAATCTTATTAATTCTACATCAGAAAACCACTTGCATTTTATTAATTGTCTCACACATTTGTATTGATAAATTTCTTTGTTAGTGCCACTTATCTCATTATTGTAGTCCAATGTGAACCGATACATATTGGCATAACATCAAGCATTGGTTCAGAATACACTCACAGGTTTTCCCAGCAACTACTGATGTAAACAAGGTTTGGAAGTGTTATCTCTAGTGTTACCTCTAGTAGAAAGTTCACACATTGCAACTTTTCAGTAAACTATGATCAATTGTATTTTACTTTGTTCTTATGTTTGTGAACAATTATGATTATGCTGACTTTATGTAATATGTTGACTCAAGTTTACTCAGGTAATTATTTCTAAACTGAGTTTTCTTAACCAGATTATGTTAAGAATATGTGAAAACATCATCTTGTGCTGATGAAATCTAACATATGTTTACATGTAGGGTTTGGCTAGGGAATGTCTCTCTCTCTCTGCAGTTACATGGGAAAATAGTTTTATTTGATGGTGAATATTTTGGTTTTAATCAAGTTTTAATATTTATATACCTTTCATTACTTAATCTGTATCTTGTCTGAACTCAGGAACTGCTTCTGGAGCTTTTCAAATAAATAATATTTTGGGCTATTATATATATGAACCGTTTTGTTTTGAGTAGGTGTTGAATGAAACTGGAATGTATGACAAAGTGCTTGCCTCTCATAAACTGGAATTATTGCCTATTTCAATCCCTGGTTTGGAGGTGTGATAGTAGATGTCTTGTTTTTGTTAAATCAAATAAAATAATGATTCTTGCACCCATTTGAACATGTTTTCATGCTGTTTTTGACTATCCATGTTGGTTCTGGGAATCATCTTTTGAACCATTGAATGTATTGTGATGTTTTCAATATGTTTATCATTCAATAAATCGTGTAATGTTAAAAAAAAAAGTATTGTGAGCTTTATTGTAGTATGGTGTGATGCTTTATGATGGCAGTTTCAATCCAGTATATCAAGCTATTTCATGAAAAAGAATGCAGTTTTAATTGCAACAGGGGAAAAACAAATGGATTAACATATGTTTAGTTCAATAATACTTATTTGCTAAGAAATTTCGTTTACAAAACCTGTGTTAAAGGAATTCCCCAATATTGGATTAAAAAGTTAAATAAATAATTGTTATACTGGATGAAATAATATTGTATTAAATAATAGAAATAATATTCTTCCAATATTCATTTTTGTTTGTTAATTATACATTTTAGAATTTACACAGATTACACTAGAATGATTTAATCTACGAATAAACAAATCTAAAAAGGTTACAACGGACGAGGCTGAACAGTCATTCAAATCTTGTGAAAAATCTTATTATGAAATTTGACCGGAAACGATGCCTTTACTTTGCACGGAACCAAGATGGCGGCTTACACGAAAATAAACATGGACTTTTGATCCCTTGTTCTTCTGACAGATTTATGTGGTTTTGTAGACAAAAAAACTTCTAAAATGAACCTATCACAAGCAACGACTTTATTAGCTCGGTGTTATCCCGTGCACGTGACCAGAAATATAAATTTCCTAATTAAGCAGGGTTTTTCAGTGTGTGCTACCAAGAACAGCGCTGCACTTTTGTATAGAAAACATGGAGATCCCTCACAAGTTGTACAGTAAGCACCGCATTTACGGACATAACATGATGCAACATGTTTTAAATTTAATGATGTGCATATTAATAGTAGTAATGCTTATTGGCTTTCAAAATATAGCATTTTTTTATGTACCTTAAAGAAAGATGGGGTTTAATTCAAGTAGAAGGAGAGCCCATTGACATATTATATTCAATTTTTAAATATAAATCTGTGACATCATATTTTACTTCACTGAAACATTGTTAAGTTAATGAGGACACTGTGCACTATTTACTCCTGAATGACAGGTTTGAGTCTCTAGATTTACCTCCGCTGGGTCCTGAGAGTGTTTTCGTGAAAATGCTGGCAGCTCCCATCAACCCTTCTGATTTAAACATGATTCAAGGTAAGAATAGAGCATTGGGTTAAATTCAGTCAGTTGTACCTTTTTTTAATTAAAAGCATAAATCCACTTTTAATGATATGATTGTTACTCTACTCTCCCAAAATTTGCTTCATTAGTTCTTACCAGACAATTTGCAGTTATTATTTTAGCTTTATCTCTGTGCAACTGTTATATCAGTGCTTGACATGAACACGATCCCTTAATGTCTCCACTTTTTTGACCTATCAAAATTGTAAAATTAATTTTACATTTACATTTATGCTTTTAGTAGATGCTTTTGTCCAAAGCAACTTACAGTAGGAGAGAGATAATATCCAATTTGTTCCACAGTCAAAGTCTATCTCACATCGCTCATAGTAGAAGTTGTATCAACTGAGCAATCAACCATAGCAAGAAGAAAATTAAGAGATTTTTTTTCCATAGTAAGGGTTCTCTGAAGAGAAGAGTTTTCAGTTGCTTTCTGAAAGCTGTTAATGTTGCTGATTTCCTGACTGGATCAGGGACCAGCCAGTTACAGTGAGAGAGAAGGTTCTACTAAGAGAATTTTCTGCCTTTATGGGGGGGAACCACAAGGTGCTGTTCCTTCTATGAGCGCAGGCATCTGGGGGGCATGTAGAAATGTTTGAGCTTACGGAGGTAAACAAAACCGTTTTATCATTATATTATCATTATGTTTAATTTGCTGCTTTAATATTAGTAAGGTGAAGTCACATGGGCTGATTAATTTATGTTTTTGCCTTTCTGGACCCAAGGTTTCATTGACATTTGCATCTCGAGAGCTATGAACACAAAAATTTTTTTCAGTCTTTCACATCCCCTACTCTCTACATAGATTTTACTGGTGTATTGACTGATGTTTTAATCAATCAAACAGGTACCTATGCCATCCTTCCAGAGCTTCCTGCGGTGGGGGGCAATGAGGGTGTAGGACAGGTTGTGGAGGTTGGTGAGAGGGTGAAAACACTGACAGTGGGCGACTGGGTGATCCCACGAGACGCTGGCATAGGTACCATTTCACTCTAGTTCAACACTATCAAAAGTACTGTAGGGTATTGAAGAAAGAAAATATGCTGCTTACCAGACCTTCAGCAGATTAAAAAAAATGGTCTAAGTTGACTGTAAATGTTTGAAATGAAGGCAGTCATTTTGATTGTTGGCAACACAATGCATCATCACAATGATTTACTACGCTCTGCAGAAGGTTTTGGGGGTAAAGGAAATCAGCGTTTGAACAGAAAGCTTCCATCCAGTAATATACATGAAAATACTTTTCTGATTGAAGTGTAAAAGAAAAATAGAGTGTTCCTGTTTCAGGGCAAAAATGCTCTTTTCTTTCTTTTCATTTTTCCAAGTTGGTTCTTAAACGTAACAAAACCTTAGAATATTTTTCTTTATATTAGCATGTATATATTGCTCTCTGTCTGGTTGCAACCTAAACATACATTTTTGCTCTTCCTGGTGTGAACGAAAAAGTCCACCGAATATACATTGCAGCCTTCTCATCATTGAGTCGAAATGAGATGATGTCACTAGGTTTCCGTTATTATGCTAGATTGAAACTGTGAGCTATTCAATCAGAGTCAAATCAAATCGAATGTTATTTGTTTAGTGCCAGACTACAGTTTTAACTTTGCCCGGGATGCTGTACAGAGAATAAAACAATAAAAGCATAAAAAGATGGTCAACAAGAGTTTACAGTATTAAAACTATTGACAAAGTCCCAGGGTGCTGTACATAGAAAAAAACAATAAAGGCATAAAAGCATAAAAACAAACAGTCAAAAGAAGTTTACAGGATTAAAACCAGAGACAAAGTTACCTGCCAGCCTGATCCTAGTTAAATGAGTTTTTAAAACCTGTCTCACTGATCTGAAGTCCAGGGGAAGAGCATTCCACAGCTGCAGAGCAGAGATGCAGAAGGTCAATTAATGGTATCTATTGATGTATATCTTCTGCTGGTTTCTTGCGTCAAGGTGCTGCATATCAGTGTTGGTTTTAAAATCATCAAAACAAAAGCGTATTCAGACATATAGTGACTTCTTTCAAATGAATACCTTCTGCTGATTGGTTGACCATAACAGGGTTTTTGAAAAATCACTTTTAGATAAAAAAATAAAATCACTGAAGCATTTAGTGATAAAGATGCTCCATGCAGGTACCTGGAGAACAGCAGCAATTGTGAAGGGTGAAGATTTAGTTGCTTTACCCAAAGAAATTCCCTTGCTCTCAGCGGCTACTCTCGGAGTGAACCCCTGTACAGCACTCCGGATGCTGGCAGACTTTGAGAAGCTTCAACCAGGTAAGATGATCAACAGATCTTCATCATTCTTTAAAAGCAGATTCAAAAAATATTGACGACTGTAGCCCAATGCCAGTGTCAATTAGTTTTTTTTGTAGTCTTGTTAATCTGCATTGCATTATTGCACGTAGAAGGTGTATGTAAGTATGTCTACATGTATCTTCTGCTGAGAAATCTGGGAGGTCTGAAGATTCACAGAGCAGGGTGTTGACTTTTTAAAATTTATTTCTAAACCAATTATCCGATCACATGCGTAATTTTGACAATTTATATATTTTTGAGCCATTTGCCTTTCGAGAGAGCAGTAGCTTGACAGAAACCAAAAGTGTGAGAGAAGGGGAAAATTGGCTGAAAAGAACAACTAGTTCGGCTTTGAACTTTGGTTACCCTGATTCGCAGCTGCAGTGCCCATGTCCTGCTCACTGACTGGCATACCAGCGAGCAGGAACAGACATCATTTTTGCTTTTTTTTTTCAGCATTTTTCTGAAACTCACACGGCTAATCACTGAGCAGGACCTTCTTTTTTTATGAAAAAAGCAGATTTTGTTATATTTCTACTTTTGTCAAATGGAGGTGAATAGTAAAAAAAATGTTACATAACATTTAAATTAATATTCTTAGCTACAACCCTTCATGTTTCAGGAGATACGGTGATCCAGAATGCTGCAAACAGTGGGGTTGGGCAGGCTGTGATTCAGATCGCTGCTGCCAAAGGACTCAATACCATAAACGTCATCAGAGATCGGTAAAGAGAAAAAAAACAATAAAAGAGTTGGTATCAATGGGTGTAAACCATATAAATTAACTTATTTTCTGTTAACAAAAAAAGTCAACATTTATTTTCTCTGATTACTTCAGTGGCATTTTCTTTTAACCTCTTAGAGGTGTGTTATTCATTATTTAGTTTTAATATCAAAAATATAGTTACTTTGCGTTCTCTACACCTTTATTTGAACATTTTCTCATATGTAAAACTAGAAATCTCAGTTTTCCATTAATATAATTCCAGCTGGCACTTTCATGCCATCATATAATGTGATGATTGATGCAATTCACTGATATTAACACTAAGTTTGCCAATGTCTTCGATTGAGGACGGATTTGCTTTTACGGAGAGTTACTTTTCTACTACTTTTCTAGTTAAGCATGAATGCTCGATATTACCACTAGATGTCACCAATCATGCAAAGTATTCACAGAAGTTAGCTTACGCACACCGATAAGTTTGTGTAGGGGTAAGCAAACACTTACGTCAAGTTGTGGCCGTTTTTGTACGTACACAATGTTTATAAATGAGGGGCCTGAGTTTTATGCAACATTTTTTGGTTTGGTCTGGGAAAATAAATTCCTGTAAAAAGAGAAAATTGCATTTATGTCCCTTGTATAAAACAAAACACTCAAAGTGTAAAAACATTCCCTTTACAAACTTGTGATTTTCAATAGGAAACGCTTGTGGTTTAAGTGAACAATTTAAATTTCTTTAGGAAAGGATTTTGTTGAAAAAAGTGTGAAAATCTGTGTTTAAGGCTGCATTATTTTTCTTCCAGACCAGACCTGCAGCCGCTCTCTGAGCGATTAAGAGCAATGGGAGCGACACACGTTATCACAGAGGAGACTCTGAGACGCCCAGAGATGAGGGAGATCTTCAAGGTCTTTGATTGCTTTACATCTACTGTAAAACAGTTCCATTTAATGTCATTCATTCCACCATTTTGATTCTGGCTTTTCCCCTCAACAGTCGTGTCCTCGACCCAAACTCGCTCTGAATGGAGTCGGAGGTAAAAGTGCCACGGAGTTGTTGCGTCATTTACAGTAAGTGATGTTTCTACAAAAAGGAACATGGTGTTTGTTTTCATTCGTATGGGACAGAGACCTGTTAAACAAATGAAAGACTTATTAAGTCATTGAATAGTTATATTCATTATATTAGTAATTATAGTGAAGACTTACTAGGACATTTTAACAAATCTGATCTGTTAAATCAGAAGAGAACTTTATTAAAACCCAGGTTCCGCTCAGTATTCATGAATTTCATTGTAGTAAAAGTTAGAGGAAACTGTGACTGGTTAAAAAGTAAATTAGTATTAACAAAGCCTCTAAAAGAAGACATCATGAATAGTAGAATTAATTTAGTTAAATAGTGAATTAAAGTTAAATTTATAAATACATTTTTGTTTCAGGATCTCAAGTTTTAAAAATATTTAGGTACTTAAACTGCTCAAATATTAATTTCACCTTTGTATGAAAAAATGTGTTTTGTCCATCCATGCGTCCTAAGTTATACATTTTAAAATTGTATTCTTCCTGCAACCAATTGGCTCACTTGTCATATTTCTGTATTTGGTTATTTGGTAGGTTGGTTACAACGAGGGTTTTCTTGGTGCAGTGGGTTAAGTTCGGCCGCATTGTGAAAAGCTTTACATTGAATTTTGAAATGGATTATTGTAGTAATTGTTGTGTTCCTCAGGAGTGGAGGGAGTATGGTGACTTATGGAGGCATGGCCAGGCAGCCGGTCACTGTTCCTGTGGTGAGTTTCTCTTAAAGTCCAAATTCACATCTCCTGCCAGCAGCTTCTGAATGCTGTCTTCTGATTGGCTTGGTCCTGCGGGGTCTAAGTTCTCTCTGCCATTTCATGTAAAAAAAATTTACATTTAGTTGTAAATGTTTTACTTGTGTTTTGTCAAGAAACTTATATTTACATGTATTGGATATAAAGGAGAAATTATCATAATGGCAATCGCAATGATTTTTAAGCAAACGGGTCTTAACGTGCCATTTTAAATATTGCTGTGCACCTTTTATTAAACAGTTGATTTTAAGAAGAAAATTTAATTCAGTTTAGTTTGAAATCCAAAGCTTGAGTTGCATTATTCTATTTTTCGTGTTTTATTAAAATATAATTTGATTGGGATTTAGTTGTAAATGTTTTGACTGTTTTTACTGGAACACATATATTGTACATTTACTATGCATAGTTTCTACCTCTTTATATGAATTCATTAAATGTCTTGTTGTCTTCAGAGTGCACTTATCTTTAAAGATTTGAAGATTAGAGGATTCTGGGTCACCCAGTGGAAGAGAGACAACAGACATGGTGAGTGCAATCTCACAGTTTATTGTGCTTGCCTTTTTTAGGTTTCTTCAAAGAATTCTACACAAGGGGCTTATGTATGTGTAACCCTTATGTGCTGTTCATATTTCAGTGGTCATATATTTTGCGGGCTTTATTTCACACAATCAAAAATGTTATGATAAAATATTCACTCAATATTTACTCAACTGCCAATTTACTCTTTATAAACAGTCAGAGGTGTTATTTATCAACAGGCAAACTAAGCATTTAAAAAAAAACAGAAAATACATTATTTCATACAGAATTCCTTCTGTGAGTGAATATGCAGATTTTGTTAACTTAGTACTAATAGCCAATAGTAAAATGTTAACTGAAAAAATAAGTTTTTATTATGATTTTTTTTATTTATATTTAACATTATTAACACTTAAAAATTACATAACAATGTTGAAAGTTTTGGATTGACAATCTTCTCTGATGTTGATCTTTGTTAATGTCCACAAACAAACCTTTGTCATGCGTGCATTATACAGCATGTATGTGAAATGTTTTGTTGTAGAGAGAACGTATGAACCTCACGAGGCTCTCTTTCTTCTCTCTCATTGCAGATGAAGGTGCTTTCAGAAAAATGCTGGATGAACTCTGTGTACTCATTCTCTCGGGTAATCTTTCAGCTCCATCCTGCTCTGAGGTCAAGCTAGAGGACTTCCATAAAGCACTGGAACAAGCCAACAAGCCGTTTGTGTCCAGAAAACAAGTTTTTGTCATGTGATCCATCAATCAAATAATTACATTAATTAAAGCATCTGAAGTTTGACTGTGCAAACAAACTGATTTGTCACTTGATTACAGAATTTTGGTTTAGCTTGTTGTTTTTCTGTTAAACATAAAGTATATTATGTAAATAGTTAATGTTAATATTTTGTGGATTTAATTAGACTATTTTAAGTGTATTTATCTTTTCATGGAAGTTATTCAGAACACATTCAAATGGCAATTCCTTACTATATTGGCAATCGAATATGCTTTGTGATGCATGTAGTTATTAGCATGGAAACAGTTTTATAATCATTCATATATCAATTGTGGACGTCTTTGTTGTTATTAAAATATGTCTGATTATAACCACCATCAAAAATCACCTCAAATTCTCAAAGACAAGCTTTACAGAATAAATTACAAAAGATGTACAACATTGCGAGTTTTCTCTCTGATAAAGCATAAAAATTTTAGGTTTTCAAAATTCTTAAAAAAAAAGTTTAGACTGTACTACTGAACATAAGAAATTGATAAGGTTTGAAGCCATTTGAGGTAGAGTAAGTGTTAACATTTTAAACATTGGGGTAATTGACATAAATATCACTTTTAACATCAGTTTAGAATACTAACAGACTGAACAGAGCATTTCTTTTTTTAATTCACCGACTTACAACACACACATGATTTATGAGCCCTAGCAGGATTATCAATAAATCAGAAACCAATCTATACTTGGCTTAAACACACACAAACATGCTAAAGCAAACATCTTCCTATCAACGTGTAACTTTATTATTATTACAAATTATCTAAAAAAAAACAGTCTTCCTATCAGTGTGTTGCAGAAACAGTTGTGTATCACACACAGTTTAATAAGCTGCCAGTAATGCTCTCATTTTGATTGCAAGTAAAAGTGAATATTGCTTGTTTTCTGCTGACACTGACCTACATATCAGTTTGTAAACAGAACATTTTGTAATAAAATAAATAATGCTTTAAAAAACTTTTGAAACGTGATTCTTATGGGAACACAAATGTTAGCTTATCTCAATTTAATATTTGATTTAAAAAAAGAAGTTTAACATTGAGCATGTTATAGTGATGTTACATTGTCAACATTCTAAAACGTAACGTAAAGATCAAATGCAATCTTTCAGAAAACAGCAGAATTCTGCAGATTGTAGTGCGTAGGGATGAGTAATAATAAAATATATTAAAATGACTCGGGGTGAAATTGAAGTGTCGATAAGCTTTAACACGATGTTCTACTGTAAGAACTATTTCCGTTTTCCTTTTGTTCTCCCATATATTTAAAACCCTTCCACAGAAACCCCTAAATTTACCAACATTTCTGCACAGAAATTAGCACAAAAAACATCTGGTTATTATATTTCCTTTTAACACTGAGGTCATAAAATAACACAAAAACTACAATTAAAACATTACTTTAGAAATAGAATCTGTAGCGTGTGTTCTCTTTTAAGTGAATGAATTTGTTTTGAATAATGTGAGCGGCCCATTAACTAGTGAGATGATTTAATAGCAGAGTGCCATGTTTAATAGTTTCCTCTATCTGTCAGCTTAGTGAAACTTTTGTGGCAGCTGGTTTTGAAATATTGTGGGCAATTTTATTATATTTTCTTTAAAATCTTCATTTTAGGTGAAAGAAGGTTTTGAATGAATTTGGATTATTTAAGTCCAATCTACCCCAGTGTTCCTCTTACACTATTAATATGACCAAACTGTTACAATTGTTCATCAGAACATAATTTGCAGTGCTAGGATTAGTTCAAACTCCACAAACTGAACATCACAGACAGAAGAAGAGTCACCAACGCTGGTGCCGTGAATGCCCCTGCTTCTTTAACCACACACTTCTCGTAGGCATCGTAGTCAACTTCCCTCATAGCACAAACGTGATCGACCCTGCAGTCCGCAGCACACTCCGTCAGGTCGTAATACACAGAGTTCAGCTCGTAGTACCTCTGCAGGTAGTAGCTTTGGTTCGCTATTCGCTCTAGGACCTGCTGCATAGAGGACGGGGAGGCATCAGGGACCCTAAAGGCCTCAGTCAGACGATACTCCTTCTCCCAGCGTGCAAAGGCCTTGTTAGCATACGTCAAGCTCAAGTAGTAGGTGATCATGTCCTATGAATAAAAAAAGAGCTTTTGTTAAATCGAATACTCAAAAAAATTTATAAACAAATAATACACCTGAAGAATGAAATATTGCATTTTATTTAAAAAATAGGATTTTGAGACAAAATGGTTTTAACTTTAAATGGTTCAATTTTGACCAAATTTTATATTTTAAACTTAAAAGATTCCCTTTATGCTGAAAATTCTTTGACCTAGAATTTTAACTGAAAGGAGATATTTTAACTTCAATTGTAAAAAGTTTGATAATAAAAGATACAAATTAAAAGACATACATTTTAAAGATTGCAATTAGCATAGTTCACACATTTAGAGAGTAAAAACAATAAAAAAAAAGTGTTTGTTAATGAAAATGATTTTAAAAAAACATTATATTTAGAACAAAGCATTAATGTTGGGGTGAAAAATATTCATAAGATTTACAAAGTTTTACATTTTAATATTGGATGTATTTTGTTTAAAATATAAGAGTCATACAGTAAATCATATTTTGTTTTGAAAGTAAGAATTGTGAAAAACGTCCATTATAATGGACCTATTCAACTTGGAAGAGACAAAATGGAGATACAATTTTAGTTGTTTAGTTCAAATTATGTAAAGTTGAGTTTAACTTAAAGTATACAACATCAAATTTAAAAGAAAAAGTTTGACTATATGTGATGATACATACATGTGACATTTGCTATATTTTATGATTAAATATTTTTACATATTTTTACATGTATTGTATTCATTTCTTGTGTCATCAGCATCATACTTTGACCATCAGTGTTTTTGTGTCATATTCAAAGATCCGAATCCCAGGATTGTTTCCTCCATCAATCACTCCAGGTAACGTTGTTATCCATGGTGTCACTCCAGGAGCCAGGAACATTGCACTTATTGGAGAACCTTCATTAAAAGCACATGACAGACATAGGCAATTAGTTTGACATCAAGTCCACTCAAAATATACAGATTAATATGTTCTTTACATATCTTTACATTTCACTAATGTTCTGTCACTCTTTACTTTTCTATAAAAATGTTAAATTGTTATTTGGGACGGGTTTTTATTGGAAATCAAACTTACAATTTCTATCACAATTCTGAAATAAATGTGAACAATGGGTATGTCATTTAATTGTTTTCACACAATAGGATAAAATTTACACAATTGCATAATAATATTGTTCTATAAACTTGGAAGAATCTGAAAGTACATTGAATTATTCAAATAAATAATCTACACAAAACTACATCCTATATATTACCATTTATTTGTAAATAATGTGCAAATTAGCAAAAGATTTAGAGATTGTGTTTGAGATATAAAAGCAAACCTTTAGGACTGTAAAACATGCGGAAGCTGTCGGTGTGGTGATGGCCAAAGAACTGGCCCTGAATGACGCTGCTGTGCTTCTGAATCAGCTCCAGGTAGCGCTGGTTAAACTCCTTTCTGAACCAGGATTTCCCTCGCTTTTTCTCAAACATTCCAGGAGGAACATGACCCATAATGTATACCTGCAGCAGACACAATACAAGGACATCTTCATCTTGTCAGGTCAGGAAAAATGTCAACATTTGTTGCGACTGAGAGTGAGGGCTACTTTTTTGTTCATGCTAATTTGCTATTTTCAGGATGTTTTTGTTGGGATTATTTAACTAGATTTATTTCAGTTTTTCTCTTGCAATTGATGTTTTACATACTAGTTGATCCAAGGTGATATCCAAAAAAACAATAAAAACGTAGCCATCTTATCCTCTCTTTTCTTGACTTTTAATAAAACTTTGCAGAGTACCTGAAACTGTAGCATTAGAATAAATTAAATTTGTGTCATTTATGTTGTGGTTGAGCTCATGTTCTGAGCTTATCTCCCCTAGCAATCGTGCAGTGGATCAGACATCCTGAATCAAATCATTCTTTACCTTCTCGTTGTTCTTGGCTGCATCCTGAAGAACTCTCTCAGCCCAGCTGAACTGATCGGCGGGATCCACAAGGTTTTCGGTCTCTCGGTTCTGATCGTAATACAGGTTTGTGTTCAGCACCAGCATTCTCATCCCAGTCTGATTCAGCAGCTTCTCTGTGTAATATCCTCCTGAGGACCACAAGTCATTCCACCCAAAAATGATTCTAATATACACTGTTTTATGAATATAGAGTATATGAATATATTAATGAATAGAGTATATAATTATATTAATTAGACATATATTAATCATGCATCAATGGATTGAAATATAACCTTTTTAGACAAGCACACATGTGTTTGAGTACCGAAACAGACTCGTATCTGAGCAGCAGGAGATAAAACTAATATAAATAAATATACTATTTATATATATATATATATATATATATATATATATATATATATATATATATATATATATATATATATATATATATATATATATATATATATATATATATATATATATATATATATATACTAAACTTTTTATTTAGTTTTCAATTCCAAGATAAAAATTACTTTGAATATAAAATTTAAACATTAGATTGTTTGTTGGCTGAATAAATAATAAATACATTGTTTTATAAAAAAATCTTGGGTTGAACCTGTTTTAAAGGTTTCTTTAGAGGTGGTATGTAGCCAGTCACTCCAAAAGGTTGCAGTTTGCTCATAAATCTTGTTTTTTCCTGCAGGCATCTGGTTCTTTGGATGATAGTCATGATTTCCCATTGCAGAGTAGACCTTGGTACCTGAAGCAGCAAACATTAGACAGAAATGACATGAAAAAAAAACGTCCGAACAGTAAGCGCTCTGAAGAAACCATACATACGAGGGAAGCTGGCTTTAATTATTTGTGTGATGTTTGAGATAATTCCCAACACCGCGTCTTCTCCCAACTGCTCATCAGGCACATGAGGCGTGTCATCACTAAAATATAAAGGTGGTCAGAGGGTTAATATTAATAAATGTCAAAACAAAGGAAAAAATGTTTCTGCATATAAAAAAGACACAAAAAGAGAGGGACAACACATAAACATATAGTGCTCTGAATTGTATCATAGCTATAACATAAAGGTGGTCAGAAGGTTATATTTTGAAAAAACTTCACCCAACACCTCACTGTTGCAAATGCTTTCATTTAAACACTTGAATGTTAAGGTGCATAAACGCCTTGTCAACCTCAAATCAAAAGAAAAAAGTGTCACTGAGAAGAAAATACAGAACTAAAAATAAAGTGGAGAAAAAATTGAGCCCAGAGGAAGGGCAAGGTAATCATTAAAAAATAGAATCTATTTCAAAAATAGGCCAGAACATAATCTAGTTTAAATGTTATTAATTGGTTTTATTCTCATTTTTTATGATTGAGATTCAAGTAAAACCATGATTATATTTAAACCCACTAGAATTTAATGTGAAGTTTACTCAAGTAATAACTATGCAATTCATAAAGATAATGCTCTTCAAGACAAGATCTGTTGTCTTTTCTAAGTTTCAGAAACAAGTATAGTTTAAAAACTCTTTCAAGGAGCAGCTAACAGCAAAGTTTTAATTAATAGCAATCAGTAAAGTTAATTGTAAAAACAACCCTCGCCTACAAACTCAACATCCCAAATCACATATAGCAAATAACAAGTACAATTAAATGGCAAAGCAAGCATACAAATACAAACCATATGAAGGTGAACTGCATTGTATACAAAATACAAAGTATACATCACAGAAGCTGATCCCTACTGATGTATGCAATTCTAAAAGAAGACATGGTGGAATTCAGCCGTCAAGAATGCCTCTAATGGCACAACAACTTGCAAATTGTGGCTTTAAGGGATTTATCTAAAACTCCATTCTGTAGAGTTTAAATTCTTCATTCAGTTTCACATCGACCACAATGTCACACACCTCATGCAACTAATCAAGTCATTTAGGCTCGTTTGACAGTTGTCAGAATATGTGCATTGAAGTAAGCTCCGGCCCTCCAGGAATTGAGTTTGACCCCTTTGGAACGCAGCTGCGTCACTCACCCGGTCCAGATGATGAAGTCAGGCTGGGGCAGGATCTCTCTCATGGCGCTGAGGGTTGAGTTAATGAGGGTCCAGGGTGAGTCACAAACATAATCACCATACAGCCCTGCATTCGGACTCGGCCGGCCACCAGCAGATGCACATTTAGATGGAGAACTGCTTGAGGAATCATACGAGGGATCCCAATGCAGGTCTGAGATGTGCCAAAAATAACCTAAGGAAAATAAGAGTGTATGACCTTCCGTCTCCTATTTCATCCTTCTTTTGCTTCTCAAAAATGATCATGTTGTTTTCAATAAATCGCAAAAATAGATAAAACAAGTTTATTTGTCTTTGAATACCTTAAATACAGCATCTTTACATGTGCCATGTCACTTTCATGCATAAAAGGGAGCAATATTCTGCTTGAAGTGTTGGATGTAAAATAAATGTTACACATATATTTGGTTTACAATTTAAACAATTTTTTTCATAATTCAAGACTTCAATAAAAACACAAATATTGAAGATTATATTTATTCCAGAGTGAGAAAAGTCATGTAGCAGATTTGCAGCTGTGTTAAGCCACTGGCCTAAAATGTGCATTTTTTTATTGATGGGTCAATATTGTGCTGTGATATTGTAATTCCTGCTTTTGTTTTCAAAGTTTTTGAGTTAATTAACAAAATTTATATTTCATCTAGAAGTAACCAGCCTCCCATCATACTTTCATCTGCACAAAACCATACAAAACTTTATAAAACAAGTGTGCATGTGCTACCTGGGGCTTTAAATAAATATTTTTATATTTATATTTTAGTGTAGGCAATGAAAAGACTTGGCACAAGTCTAAAACCACAAATTATAATTTCAATGGTATTATGTAGCCCAAACTAAATATTAAAAACTATTTAATATGGTATTTGTTCATATGCCATGGATGTAAGATAGTTAACCAATAGTTAATAAACAAACATAACCTCAAGCAAAGCAGAAGATGATTATGGTCATTAATACAATCAGTGCAGATAACCTGAGAAAAGCTTGATAAATCAGATGATGAAGCAGATTGAAGGTCACTCACAGATTTCATAAATGCACTAACGTCTGTTAAGTAAAATAACAAAAAATAAATAAATATTCATCTTTCGTCTTTGCAAAATTCCAGGTTTTTCCAGACAATCTGATGTGAAAATGTTAAGAACACTTTCAAGCTTAAATATGTATGTTCTGTTAATAATGAGTTACATCTAAAGGAGAAATCATCAGTTAATTGAATTAAAATTAAAAAGCATTTTTTTCTATAGACTTGGGGTCTTTCACACACTTTAAACAATGTTATAACCTTGGTTCCATGCTCTGTTAATAATCAACTTTTTCAACTATCAACTAATGAGAAAATGTGAGTGCAGGCAGATTAAAGAATACAGGGTGAATGTTCGGCTCTTACACCACACTATAAATTAGTTAAGGAGATGTACTTTTCCAATCTCTTGGGTTCACATATTAACTGTGATCAGAGATTTAGCATTCATCGATAGCGCTTTTAACATACAGGAAGCAACATTACTTTAAATCAAACTATCTGTAGACTTACCAGTCATTGCATTAATTGATGTGGAGACAAAGAAAGCATTGAGAAGAAAACATTTCCAGACATAAGCCATAGTGAGACGGATCAAACGTGTGCTTGTGTCGAGTCAGATGAAACTGAGCCTGCAGCAGTCAATAAAGTGACAGATAAGACCTGTCAGCTGCAGTAAATAAACAGAAATGCATACTAACTTTAAAGAGACAGTTCAACCAATGTATAAAGTCACTCACTATTTACTCATACACTTGTTTTTGCACAGCACACACAAAAAAAAGCATATCGCAAACTAGATTTTAACGTTTGGATTGAAAAATGTTTGTTTGCTTGAAAAAGCAGATCTTTAAAAGTTTGATAAAGCTTTTCCAAGTTAGGAAAAGTTCAAAGCTTAAAGCTGTTTAAGTTTTAATCAGTGTAAAAAGTATTTTCAAAGTTTAATCAGTTTTAAGCTTAGAACTTTTCCAACTTTCTAAAGATTCATTAAACTTTTAAAGAATGAATAAGTATGAGTCCATGTCAGTATGAGTCATTTAAACCAACCCCCATGTAATAACTCTTTTCCTAAGCTGAGATATAGAACATTAAAAATAGTTGCCATGGTAACCAGTAAGGTTGCTGTGGAAGAGTCCTATGTGACATCCTATAACAGTAAAAGTGTTCCTCTTGACAATATGAGTCATATAAACCAACCCCTGTATCTTAACTGTTTTCCTAAGCTGAGATATAGCATTGAAAATTGTACTAAGTCAATGGTGACCTTTGACCCCCTCTAGAGCCCAGGTTTCTAATACTTTTTCACCTTGCTCAGCATGATATTACTCAGACTGATAAGCCCCTTAAGTGTTGTGAGTTTGAACTTTCTACGACATTCTCATTTTGAGTTACAGCCTGATAAAATTGGACCCCATGGTATTGTCAATGGAAAAATGTCCCAGGATGAGAAGTTATAATAAAAAATCATTCCACCATTGAGTAACAAACCCCAATGCCATGTGTTTGTGAAAACAAGACTTTTATTTCATATAAAAAAACAACCAATAGTCTGAGCATTTATGAAGTTATGGCACCACCCAGTGGTCATAACACTAACATCTATAAGATAATAAAGAAAATATGGACTTTAAAATCGACAGTTACATCATTTATATTAACATATTAATGAATATGGCTGTTAAACATTTTGGATATTGACAATATCTAAAGTATAGACTTTAATAATTTCCCTTTATTTGATTTGAGTAAATAATTTTAAATGTTTTTGATTTTTAAAGAAATTAATAAAAATATTTTCCCCACTGACAGCAAACATTAGCACAATATATACCTGGTATATAAAAGGAATGACAATTACTCACATTCCACTAAAAAACTATTTTTAAAGAAAACTCTCTCTTATTTAAGAATTTAAATAAGACTTAAGCAAAAAGTGTATAACGACTAAAGATTCAAATTATTATTTGAAAAAACTATAATGTCACCGATGAATTAGGATTGTGCTGTAATAACTGAAATAAACTTTCAATGATTTAAGCTCAATATTCTGTGTATCTTGAGGTTAAAATAGACTGACATAACAGTCTGTGTTATATTTTTGTTGTGATTTAACCAAATACAGCTAGTGTTTTAGCATTTACTTTCAGTAAAATTAATTCTAGCTCAACAGTTACCTTCCTTAGAGCAAAACACACACATATTGCTTACAAATTAAATTACAATGAAACAATGGTAAATAAAAATAAAAGTATCAACAATCCTCTAATTATAAGCACTCAAATTGCATTAAAATTGACTGAGATGAGGGGGAAGAGTTTGCAGAATATTGAATGTTAACCTCATTGTTCACTCTGCTGAATTTTAAGAAGTAGTTTGATTGTTTGTTGTCTGAAAACATGTATCCACCGTCAAGGCCTCACCTCTGCTCTTTTTCAAACCTGGGGAATTGCAAATGCAAAGACCAGATGAAGAAAGACCTAGTGTTGTTCAGAAGGCAAGCTCCTGAGAGATGAGAGTCAATCTTCGAGAGAAGGTTGCGGTGATTCAAAAAAAACCCTCTGCCTAGACATTTTGTTGTGGTCAACCAAAGACCGGAAAATCATTTTGGTTGAGCTCACAGGATCCAACCGCCAACCTTCCGGTTACAGGACGACCAGTGCCACCTACACTCCTCTGCAGACCTTCACCTCGCAGAGAGATATATCACCATGAACCTGTAAAATTTGGTGTTCAATGTTTCATATATTATTATTGCTTCGTGTTTTGTTTCTCTCAATTTACATTACAGTTCTCCAAAGTTTCTTGAAGTTCTTTTCATATCAATGCATTTGTGCTTCCATTGGAGCGCTGTGGAGAGTAATTGATTTATAACTGCTAAAAATCATACTTGAATTTGTGAAACTACATAAATGTATACTATGAATTAAATATTTTAGAAGAATTTGGAAATTTGCTGATGCATTTGAAAAAGTTTTCTTTCAGTGAAGGTTTAACCGCAACATTCACAGATAATAAAGGCTGAAATCATTTTAATATTTGCCTCATAATATGTCTGATAATTTTTGAAACCAGTCTACACCTTTAAAAAGAAACACAGAAACACCACTCAACTTTATTTTGATTTTATATGAAATCATTCACTAACTCTTAGTCTATGTTTTTTTAAATGGGAATTCAATGTCAGTGTTGTGTGAAAATCAACAAACATTTTTGCTCATCATGTATATGTGGCTTTTGGTGGTTTCAATTGCGTTATTCCTACAGTTGCACATACATACAAAACTATTTGATTTTTTGTAGGTGTGGTCATACAATTTTTCCTGCCTTATAAAGTAGTTCTCGCTAGTATACATGGCCAAAAGCATGTTAGTAATGTAATAGCATGGTGACAAACCACAGCTGGAGAGGTCGTTGTACTTCCATACAAAACAATAACTGTTTATTTCTGGATAGAGTTTTAATGACAAGCTGTTACATTTTTATGACTCATAAAATAACAGGGAATCAAATTGTCGCAAATGTGAGTGTGGAATTAAGTCAGAATGTATTTTCAGTGGGATCGTGTTACCAGTGACTATTTTATCAGACGTTTAATAGCTTGAATTTTGTTTGTATTTTCTTTTTGTAAAAAAAACAACAAAAAACACTGAAATTCACTTGCATTGCTTAATAGGTCTCATATAGTGTGCTTACTTTATTGAAAGGTTTTAGTTGATTTGTAAACCCAGAAATGAAAGCAAGTCTCTCTATTTTCATTGAGTATTTCCATTGAAGTGACTTCCGTTGACAAAATATTACATAGTTAATCTTTCATATTGTCCAATTTAATGTGCAGTATATACGGAATATGAGCATTGATATCTCTGGAAGCAGGAGTCCAGCCATAATATTACCATATTAAAAATTATCATCCTAGGAATAATATTGATGTTGTCATTTTGTGTTTTGACCTGTGCATCCTGCCCCCATTCAGAAATTGAGCCCTCTTTTAGTCATTATGTATAGTTTAGAAAGACTGTATCTGGCAAACTGCATATTGATGGGTGATAGCATCCATCAATTACTTTTAATTTTATTTTTATCTGGCAGTTTTGGCCACAGTCTGACATTCTGCCTCCTGCAGGTTCAGTCATGTCAGATATTTCTAAAATAATGCCTTGTTGATCACAAGCAATCAATTCATGTTGAATCAATAGTAATGTTCTAGAGTGTTCAGTGCATGATATTTCACAAAACTAGAATTAATAGGATTCTCAACCCTCTGGTTTGCACACCTAATTAGGATTTAGAGAGTGCTTTTTGTCTCTTGTTTCTGAAATTACTTTTGATACAAAGGATTCTAGAATTCTCATATCATGTAGATGTCTTAGAATTAAGCTTTAATGGCATTACTCTGGAGTCATTCATTTCAATTTCATATATAGACAACATTTCTTTATATTGGGTTCATATTTTAAAAGTTGTATGTACTGTGTTTACAACAGAACAACAGTATTAAAATTAAACTGTCTCCAGTCACTCTTTGTTAACTAAGACAGTTTTGAATATTATTAAGATTCAAATGTAAGTGAAATTAGGGTCACTCAGTGGGGTAACATTATTATCAATTAGCATTGTAATTTGTTTGGTAGAGAACGAGAATAATGGTGAAGTTAAAACTCTATATATACTGTTTCAAGACAGAACAAATGAGCCTTCAATTCTGACTGGTCTGCATCATGGGCGAAGCAGCGAGTAATCCAACACTGGATTTTCTTATAAGGACTGCATTACCCAGCACCCACAGTCCACCAACTGTTTAAACACCGGGAACTCTCCTATGTTTATGTTGGACTCTGGACTTACTCTTTGCCGCTCCTGTGTTGCTGATTGAGTTTGAGTATAACTGAAAATGAACAAAAACAGACTTTCAGGTTTTACTGACCTTCCCTAAATAGAGAAATGATCCCACATTGAGACACAAAATACTCAGATTTTAAAAAGAATATGTGCTAATTGTAGAACAAACATCAAAGAAAACCTCAAGAAAAAGGCATTTTTAAAGCCTGCTAGCATCACAAGCACTCTCTTCAAAAACATTTTGTTAAATGAGCAGAGCAAGACATACTAATATAAGAAACTAAATTAGCAGCTATTTAAATGTAGTGGAGTAAACAGTAAAAGTTTATAAAAAAGCTTAAATATTCAATAATCAGTACAAGTACCAAGCATAAAGTGGACAAAATACTTACCATAATACAAGTACAGCAAATATGTACAGTTGGTGTACTTTACACAAAGGTATTTAACAAAGTAAAGACTGCAGCTTTATTCGAATTACTGGATTCTATTCCTGGCATCTTTTGTTGCGGAACATTAATTCTAAAAATTGAGCTCTAAACTGCCATTTTCCATTTTCCTATTGCTTAAAAACACATAACAAAATAGAAAATAAGTAATTCAGGCCAAAACAGAGGTGGAGTAGATCCATATGAAAGTGTTACCCAGCCATCAAAACTACTCTTTACAAAGGCTCCTGTGTAAGCCCTGTCAATTACGGAAAAAAGGACAGCGATTCCAGAAATGACGTGCTTCCAAAACCCACATGGTGTGTAGTAAATTCACAAACGTTGTTGCTTTTTCCATGAATGTAGAGGCTGATCCACAAAGACACTCACAGATCACTGTCTGTGTACACTGCTCTGGCTGCCCGAGGATCTTGAACGTGTGTGTCAGGGGTCGGAAAGGCCATGGGGAGGATGTGTGAGTCAGGGTGTGTCTGCTGAAAAAAGACAGAGGGGCATCAAGGGGTGTGGAGGTGCTTTCACTATAAAACATTTCCAGAAACTTTCAAAGAGACATTCACAGCTGACATTCAGAGTGGAGTGTTAAGGATGGCCAGCAATAACGGTGAGCATTTCTCAGTTATGTTTTTGGGAACATAATAAATGTCTTGTAGCAAAAATTGTAATGCCAGCTCAATGTCCAGTTTTGTTATACTTTACAATACTAGGCCACATGTTTCCAGTTAAACCTAAAAAAATAAGCATGCTGTGAAGCTAAATATTGTGATTTTAGATATTATATAGTTTTGTCTGGAAGGAAACTATTGTGTAGAGAAAATATTTGGATGTGTGATTGCAATTTGAAAGCAAACAATGTCACAAATTAATTTAAATTACTGATAAAGTATCTGGATCAATAACTTAATAGTATAATGATTCCCAATTTTGGAGATGCTTCAGTTTGGTTTTCTTTTGCTTTGCAAGACTTCTGTACATATTCTGATCTGTTCAAATAAATTGAATTGTATAATTATTTTAGGTCACTTTATTTAGACAGAGTTGGATGTCTTGAAAAGCACTTAGGACCATCTGCTTGCAGGAAATTGCTGACATTTAGCACACTTGTAGACCATAGTCTCAAATAGAAGTTGGCTAAATTCAGACTCTCTAACTTAAACCCTCAAGTGCCACGACTATGTGGGATGGAGAACCTAAATCACAAAAAACTTGCCAAAATTGTCACAACACTATATCTTGGCATTACTTTGAAATATTAAGACCAAACTTGGTACATGACATAATAATCATGATATTAGGTTGCTTACAGATATTCAAGAAGTGACCCTGGTGGTCCAGAGTAAAAAAAAGTGTTTTGAGGCAAAAAAACATCTAGAATTGTTTGTACAACAATCTTTTTAACTAATTCATTCAACTGAATTTATTCTCTCTGCATTCAAGCAATTCTACTTGAGTATGCCAGAACTGGCCCAAATATAGTTGCTCTACATTTTGTTTGTGCTAAAAAGTATGTACCTGTGAGACCTGATAAAGTCCATTATTAACCATTTTTAAGTCAGGGATCTGCTGCTGGGTATGTCCAGCTAACTTTTGACAATAGGATCAGTTATCTTTTAAAGGGTTTAATTCAATTGAAATATGTTTTTGGAGAGTGGGATGAAACAAGAAAACCCAGGTAAATCCATGTAATATTCTTCTTTATGAAATGCAACCCACTGTATTGCAGTCACAATATGTAGTTATTTAAACTATACTAAAAAGTTATGCCATCTTTGCAACATCCGTTTATTGAGGACAGAATGCTTGTCCATTTGAAAAGATATTTGTTTGCATGGTACATAAATATTGATAAAGTACTTTTTAAAACAATGTAGACAAGCAGTATGCAAATCAATCTCAATAACACAAATATTATGCAAATCATTGCTTACCTATAAATATGAAAATGTTATGCAACTCTATAAAGTCACTTGTAAATCCACAACATGTTTGGAAACTTCAAACATAATTGAAGAATTAGGTAAAATAATTTAGTTATTAAAATATTTCTGTTATTATTATTTTTGAAACAAATGCATATCTATCTTATCTACTCAGAACTTAAAGAAAACATGTAATTTAAATTCATAAGAACCTTAACATAATTTTTCCTCATTGGACATGCATTAAGCATATGATGACATGTGACATCTGAATTGGAGGTAAAAGTTCAATCTAAAAAAAATTTTTTTTGTTCAAGCTATGCTGAGGAGTGTGGATCTGCAGTGCTATGAGAATAACCATGCACATCGCACAGAAGAGATGGATGTGGAGCGTTTGCTGGTACGTCGAGGTCAAGCCTTCTCTGTTGTACTTCAGTGTACAGAGCCCGTCCCACAATTCCCAGAACAGCAGATTAACCTCATACTACACCTGGGTGAGTTTACACAATATTGACAGTAAGGTGACCTGTAAGGAAACAATCTGTTAGGTTAAATGGTAAAACTCTGTCAGCCATGTTCCTAAATGAGTATTATTTAACATATGTTTCCATTAAAAAGGTTTTCCTTGTATTTTAAACATGAAAATGCATGAAAGATGCAAATATTGGTTATTCTGAATGGCCTTCGGATGTGTATAAAGCTCTGTGAGTGCCTTTGGAGAGGTACAACAAAGACTCAAACAGACTCGTTCAAACTAAATTAAGAATAAACATGATAAGAAATTGCTGAGCAAGAATAAACATGACAACAATTTGCTTCAAATTGACAACAAATTACTAAATCCTTTTTTGTTTCTTCCTCATCTGGTAAATTCATATTTGTTAATGAAGGGACAATAGAGGTCTTTTGATATTACTCTTAAGGTATAAAAACTGAGTTAAGGATCATAACATCCTTTTGTAATTTACTCTGTGCACCTGATTCTGTGTTACAGGGAAAAACAACGAGATGGTTTTGAAGGTGTCAAACTCAGAGCAGGATCCTGGAAGATGGTGGTTCAATCAGCTTGATGCACAGGGAGAGATAGTGCTAAGTGTCCACAGCCCTGCGGATGCTCCAGTGGGACTGTACAGCATGACTGTTCTTCTACTCTCAGCCGATGGGCAGATCCTGGAGGAAACCCCCCATCAATCATTTTACCTCCTCTTCAATCCCTGGTGCAAAGGTGGGAAGTGCACAAAGCTGCAAATGAATCAAGTACTCATCCTCATGTCACTTAAATCCCTCAGAGTTTTGTTTTCCTTACAATACATCTAACTTTGGGGCTGAAGGGAGAGGCTAAATTTAGTTTGAAATATTTTTTTTTCTGGATGATCGAATCTAAAAAATCAACGCTTGGTGTTTTTTCATTACTTTTAATGACAGTGGTTACATGTCTTTGAAGATACATTATTATTCTAAAATATCCTACTCTGTATTGCATTTCTTTCCTTCCTGTAGATGACTCTGTATATCTCTCCAGTGCTGAAATGCTCCAAGAGTACATCTTAAATGAAAATGGGATCTTGTACCAAGGTGCATGGGATGATATAACTACAGTACCATGGAACTTTGGACAGGTCAGTTTCAAATATATTCACAACTCCTCATGAAACCAATGAGATCCAAATTTAGACAGCTTCCATCTGAGTAGACATTCATGTGGTCCCAGTCGTCTCTTAGGATCACTCCAGAGATGAGTGACGGTTAGAATTATAGGCAATGTTCCATGGGGGTGGAATTCAGATGATGCGGGGTGTGAATTGTGACAAGATAGTGAGAGGAAAACCACTGAAGGTTTGTGTGCTTGGTAATCATACTTTAGGTGTCAGACATTTCAGGAAAAAAAGACTCTGTATCACACACAAATGAGAGTCTATTTTCAGTCAGACCACAAGTGGAGTCACAGCTCGAGGATCAAGAGAAGCAAGCCAGAGTGTTTGACAGATTGTACAAGCATAATCAATTTAAATTTAAATCTTTCAGTATAAAATTAGCTTTAATCAACAAAAGTAGTGCAATTTTGGCAACTAATGTCAACATAACTTGATTTCAAAACACTTAACAAAGTTAACATCCAAACCACATCAGGGTTATTTGATCAGTTAGACACTACATTGCTGTTGTTCCTATCTATATTTACCATTTAAGATAAGGTATGACGTTTTTTCATCTCCTGTTTGAAATAGTTTGAAAAAGATGTGGTGGATATTTGCTTTGAAGTGCTGGACAATTCTCCTGCTGCAATGAAAAATTCCGAAATGGACATAGCCAATCGATCAAGCCCTGTTTATGTCAGCAGGACTCTTACAGCTATGGTAAGGAATCTGTTTGTATCCCTTTTTTTGTCATATCAAAATGTTCTGATGCTTCAATGGATTTCATACCATTGTGCCGGTGTAAAATTGTATGAAAGTACAAAAGCAAACTAAAGCTGTTCTTTTGATCACAGGTTAATGCCAATGATGACCGAGGGGTATTATCTGGGCGCTGGGATGGGGACTACGAGGATGGAGTGGCACCCACAAGGTGGACAGGCAGTGTCCCCATCCTGAGACGCTGGAGTGAGGCTGGAGGACATAAGGTGCGCTATGGACAGTGTTGGGTCTTTACAGGAGTCGCTTGCACAGGTGAGAATTCTCGATTTCAAGGAAAGCAAGATAATTCCAACAATCATATTGTTAATTTTCTTGAGTTAACCGTCTAGCTGTCTAATAACTCATTATTAAAGGATTAACGCAGTTATGGAGCAGCTCAATATATTTGTAGCCCTCACCGCTTTTATTTTTACAAAGATGCTGTCTCTCAGACCAGGCGATTAATTAATTTGTTGTTTAGAGATCAACCAAAACTATTTTGGTTATTTACCATTGTGCGATCTAAATGTTGTCTGTTATCTGGATTGAGTTGCAGTAACGTCTTATATAGGGTACTTTTATGACAGAGCTTGGAAGTCCATATATATAAGTCTTATCACCTTCAGTAAACAAATAGGTATTAAGGGGATATAATTTTAATTGGCTTTGTGTTGTCTGTGTGCAATTTTTTTCCTGTGATTTATCTACCCAAAAGCAAAACGGACTTTACAGATTGATTAGCATAAGCAAAGATGAACAGCAGAAGTAGCTGTGTATCTCATTTTGGTAATGATTTCTATCCTATTCCCTCAGTTCTCCGCTGTCTTGGCATCCCAACCAGATGTATTACCAACTACTCATCTGCTCATGACACTAATGCCAACCTTTCTGTGGATTACCATTTCAATGATCAGCTTGAAGTTGTCTCAAAAGGCAGGAAGGACACCATCTGGTGAGTAATAATGTTCAAATTAATATTCTATAATGAAACCTCAGAATTAACTTTATTGGAGTTTTCGGTCCTGTTTTGGATTGCTGTTCAAACAATTTTAGCCTGACCCAATACCACTTACCCAAAAACATAATTTTCATTTACATCAGGAATTACCACTGTTGGGTGGAATCTTGGATGCTACGTGATGACCTACCAGAAGGTTATGGTGGATGGCAGGTGTTGGATCCAACTCCTCAAGAAAGGAGTGATGGTAGTCCACTTTATGAGAACTTTACTACCAAATTTGATTACAAACATGAAGCCATCTCCATTTTTCCTTTTCTTCATATTCTGCTAGGAATCTTCTGTTGTGGCCCTTGTCCTGTTCGTGCAGTCAAAGAGGGAGATGTAGAGCTGAAGTATGATGCCTCCTTTGTATTCTCAGAGGTGAATGCTGATTTAATGGTCTGGATTATTCATCCAGATGGAGAACGATCGCAAGTGTCACAAAACAGCAAAATTATTGGGCGCAATATCAGCACAAAGAGTGTCTATGGAGACTACAGAGAGGATGTTACTGCTAACTACAAATATCCTGAAGGTAACACATACAAATTTGCTTAGTGAAAATAAAAAATAAAAAAAGTCACATAAAATCAGATTTATTGAAAATCCAGAACCATAAACAGCCAGAGCTACCAATCTTAACTATGTCTGTGACTATGTCAGGGTAAGTGTGTGTTTGAGAGCATCACTGAAGGGTGGTTTCCCTCAGGCCTTAAGACAAGATCATGTTGCTATGCAACTATTTCCTGATAAATCCAATTAGATTATTTCAGCTGTGCCTATATTAGGTAGAAATCTTTCCTGGTGGTAGATGGTAGTCTAAAACTCTCCCTAAACACACTCAAATTCTTTCCAACTCCCCAAACGCAAAATATTTTAAACACATTTAATGAGCTCTTTTTGCTCAACTGAAATCATCATATTATAATAACTATTTTCAACTACAACTGATTTATTCAAACTCATAAACTATCTTCACGCATCTTGGTATGCATGCATGTTTTTAATATGGGTCTGAGAAGTTTCTGTTCATCCCCAGGCTCAATGAAAGAGCGAGAGGTATACCAAAAGGCAGGAAAACAACTGGGCCAGAAGAGTGAAGAGCCTGGTCAACTGGAGCTTTTCCTAAAGCATGCCCCCGCTGTGCACGGGACAGATTTTGATGTGATCATTGAAGTCTACAATGCTGGCAGAGTGGACACTAATGCTCAACTGACAGTCACATCAAACGCCATCACCTACAACAGCCTCCACAGAGGAGAGTGCCAGAAGAAGACAACCTCCCTCGTTGTCCCGGCAAACAAAGGTGAGAGATTTACCCCGACATACAATGAAACTGAGAATGACATATAGGAATCATTTGACGATGACTGAATTGATCATTGTATTTGTTGCTTTTATTGATGATAAACAAGTGCGACCTTGCTAGTTCAATGCTTATTTTTTAGCTCACAAAGAAGTACTGCGACTGCAGTATGCCCATTATGGAGCATGTGTGTCTGAGCATCACATGATAAGGGTCACAGCTCTCCTCCATTCCAGTGACCAAAACAGCACCATCTTGCAAGAAATCAACATCTCGTTAAAAATGCCAGCACTACTCATCAAGGTAATGATTGTTCTTTAAAAAGATTGAGGAAAATCTCTTGAAGAGAAGAATGTACTTTTGTATCTCATTTATATAACACTATTATGTTAATCATCCCTGTTGCCTTGTCATTGAGGGCCACCAACCATCAAGACAGCACAGAAACCCTGTACTGTGATGTCATTTTTAATTTCTCCAGATAATGGGAAACGCTGTCGTATCACGTAAAGTGACAGCTCATATCTCCTTTACTAATCCCTTGCCCATGGCTCTTCAAGGAGGTTTGTTTACTGTTGAAGGAGCAGGACTGACAGAGGCCAGAGAAGTTAAAACCCAGTATGTAATAGTTTAAAGAATTCAAAATGAAGGAAAACTATCACATATAAAGGTGAATGATTGCATGAAAATGAATGCATGTTTCTCTCCTACAGTGGAAAGATTGAACCTGGTCAGACTGTGACTGTTAAATTCTCCTTCAAACCCAGTCGTACGGGCTTGAGGAAGCTGATTGTCGACTTTGACTCAGACAGACTAAGAGATGTCAAGGGAGAAGCTACAATCATTGTTCGAACAAAAGCTAAAAATACAAATGCTGTCCCAGAAATATAGGATGAGCATTTAGCATTCAAAAAGTAATCATTTTTTCACACTATTTGATTGGTCTTTTGCTTAAGTTATACGTGTTTTCTTGGTTTAAATTAACTGCATGTCACGTTACATTTTGATTCAATCTTTGCTAGCTTTATATCAACCTTGAAAATGAGAACTTCAAAAACATTTGTATACATTTGATTTGTCTGTGAATGTAAATAAAGTGAAATTTGATTAAAGAGTTTGTGCTTTTATTGTTGTTGCTGATATTTTACGCAAAACAAAGGTGAAAGTAATTTTTTTATTACAAATAATAACAGTTTCATGTTTTGAAGACAAAAGTCTGAAGTACAAACATTAATGATGATTAATCTATTCTTTTCTTTCAGGAACTACAGAAATGAATTTGCACTTCACACACTCACAAGCATAAAAAAATTGTAATAAAATCATTTTGACAAAGAACCTTTGTGAGCATTCTGCCATCTCTTTGATCTTCCATGACCCTATCTGCATTAACATATGGGGCAACTCTCCTCTCATAGTGGTAATGTTTTACAGCATATATGCAGCTAATTAGTGTGAATGCAGAAAGTATTCACACTCTTGATATCCTATGCGCATACTTTTTATTCTTCCACCCTTTTTTGACCACTTACTCCTGCAGCATACTTTTAACTAGAAGGTACATTCAATCACCAAAATGTTCAGCTTTTAAAGGACACTCTTGCTTGTAATTTTCTTATTTTAAACTTTTATACTTTTACAAATATTTAACTTTATTTAACTTAATTTTCCAATTGAAATGAAGGAGGGCTTTTTCACATTTTCTTCAAACTTACATCTCTTTCGGCTCTAACAATACTTCAGCATACTTTCAGTTAGAAACACTATTCAAATTTTAAACAAATTTACAGAACTTCAGCTATTATCAAAATATTCAGCTTTTTTAAATCTTTTATACTGTTTGATAAATCACAGTTTAAGTTATATGCTCCTTTTAGCTCTTTTTAGTGTTTTGAATTTGATTAATGGGAGCCCAGCATCACACTCTAGCTTTTGGCCTCAGTTTTTAAGCAAAAAATGTTATACTCTTTTAACTCCATTTTTACACCTCATGAATAAGTATTAAAATTGTAGAGATTTTTGTCTTCTTTCCGGGGGTGGTTTTTGTTTTGATAACACAAATGGTTTTCACAAAAGGAATGCTAAAACCAGGGTGAGTACTGATAAATCTGCAATTCACTGTAATTATAATTTTTTCCAATTTTTCCCGCATCGAGTGCTCTGACTGTTGGAGAATAGGAGCAGCTCTGAAGTTATGGATACGAACCCAAAACGTCCAAGAAGATATCAAGCACAAATTCAGAGGAAAGTGCTCTTGTAAGTCAAGCTGCAAATCCACAATCAAAAATGCGTAAATATATCTCACATACTTCAAAATTCTTCACTTGGTGTATTCGGTGAAATTTCCTAAAATTTCTATCTCAACCCTAAGAGGTGTGTACATTTTGTTTTGTGGAGAAAGAAGATGTTCCTCATCTTTAACTGTATAAACTGTGTTTACAGTAATGTTTTTGGTTGATCTGGAACATTTTTTATGCAAAAGTTTGAAAGTTAAATGTAAATTTGGGAGAGGATTAGGGCCACTGTAAAAATAAAATTGATGTTCTGACTTTAATCTCATAATTCTGACTTTATTGTCAGAAATAAGGGTGCCTGTGAGAATTTTTTTTAATCTACGTTATGTTTTACATTCACAGCATTTTAATTATTGTAGACGTCGCTGAAGGAAGTACCCAAAAGGGGAGGAAGCCTTTGCCATTTATTGTAAAAAGAAATGTTCAGGCAGAAAGCCTTTGATATTGTGAATTTCAGTTGCAACAGTCAGTTTAAGTAATGTCATATCACGTTCTACAAAAACTAAATTTATCTCTTTCAAAAACAACATCTTTATTTTACTCAGAACAACGTCTTCAAAGTCAGATGTGGATCAATTAATCGAGCTATACTTCAAAGTCTTTCGGTAATAAAGAAATACTCAATCTTTTAGCACATGACAATAAGATGGTTTAAATTACAATGCAGTGAATGCAAAACATAACGTAGATGAAAAATGTCCTTAAGGGCACCCTTTTTTTCCGAGATAAAAGTCAGAACTCTGAAGAAAAATAAGTCTTAATTCTGAGGGGAAAAAGTCAGAACTTCAATTTTATTTTTACAGTGGCTCTAATCCTCTTCGGTAATTTTGACAGTCACTTGAAGTGCATGAATTAGTAAGTCTATCTAAAAAAAACCCCATCCCATTCAAACATTTTAAATGCACCCATGTGCCGCACCAGACGAGACCTGATTTAAACAACGTGTAAAAAGTTCTTATTTTCACGAATTTCACGATTGGGGAAAAAAATTTTAGACTACACGAGAACATTCAAATTATTAGAAAATGACAGATTGACTAAACTAATGCTGCTATTTTATTGTTGCATCATCTTCTAGATCGGTTTCATCTTCACTTCGTTGACGTATCCACTCACGTCTTTATTTTGGTTATCCACTTCCTAAACCAATAGAAAACTCTGACACTGACGTGTCTCTATGTCTAAACCAATCGTTTAACTATTAGGCGGTACTTCCGCTTCTCTTTTAGGTTCCAACCGGCGTGGGAAGGAGTGTGACTGTTGTCTGAAGCGGTTTAAAATTCTTATTCGTGAGTCTTCTTGACTTTATTTCATTAAGTTGCGTGTTGTTTTGCTTTATTGTTTTGGTTATTTGTGAGTGTCTACATTCAATTACGTTCTATTTGGTAACGTTAAATGGATGATGTGGGAGCTTTGCCTTGTCTCGTGTTGTGGAGAAGCACTCAAAAATATACCAACCCTTGAAAATGCACTTTGTCATTTTTATTATTTTGCAATCAAAATATTTGCTAAGCCATCGCTTAATAAAAAAGTGCTCTGTCTATGTCCGCGCGTTTAACGTTACGTGTCGACATGTAACGTTAGCGGAAATTAGTCTTGGACACATTCTTAATTATGCAGTTTTCACTTTCTGTAGGTCATTAGAGCACCTTATCAATGGCGCTTCATCTCACAGTTTTATGTGCCAAAGCAATCTTCTGCTGTCAGGTGAACCCTCCTGTGTGAAGAGTCTTGCTCTGCTCAATAATGTTAGTGCATCTTGTTATTTGCCTGTTAATGATTTCCTTATTTCTACTAATTTCAGATTCTGATTAAGGCTATGATTTCATCTATTTGCCCTTTTAGGTTTGACGGCCACGTTACTACTGAATACTTTTAGGTCATTGTGTTACTTGACTAAGTAATTCCACATAAAATATGCCAAAACCTGCAAGATCTTTCTATATTTTGACCTTAAATAATGGGAACAAAAGTTCTGAACTCTCAAGAAATTGCATGTAAATAATTTTGAGTAATGTACGCATATAAACATATCAACATTTCAATATAACAATATATTTTATTAACTGTTTTAGACCTAGTTCAAACTAACCTAGAGTTACTCCATAGTGCCAGACATACTCATAGTGAATTTAAAGTGCTTAACTGTGTGATCATTATTATTTGTTGTTTAAAAAATAATAGATTATAATAGCTTTACCAGTTTTGTTGTTGTACATAAATAAATAAAAAAATGTTTCTTATTATTTATAATAATAAAAAGCTTTTTTTTTTATGTTTCTTTGTGCATGGTTCAGTGATCCTCCACCCCTATGCTTTATCATTAGTTCCATCCGTTTCAAATAAGCCATTTCAAATCAAACCTGTCTCGTGGCTGTCCTCTTTCATTCAGTCTAAAGCCAAAGTATTGCCAGATAGGTGAACGTACTCCTTTTTTACCAACCAAAATCATTGATGTCATTATAATGACATATCATTAGGGTTAGGGTAAGGGTCCCCTGGACAAAGTGAATGACATATTTGTTTTTGTTTTTGGTAAAGCAGGCTTCAAATAATTTACTCCTTAAGAAGTAATTATACAATACAACAACACCCCCCATCCACTCTCTCTTTCTCTCCCTCTAATGTGTCTCATGAGACATTCTACGATGTCAAATTGGTTGACATCGGCCAACCCTAGTGTAATATGGAGGACAAGTACTTCAAAATGTTTAAATTTATGTTTTGTTTTTGGTTGTATTTTGGGTATTTCTATAAATCGTGGCAACAACTACACCTAGTATACATGTATACCCCCACTATAACACTAGTAATGATAAAATTATTGTTTTTTGAAATGTTAAAATGTGAGACTTTGCCATGTATTTCTCATTGGCAGATTTTCATAATCTAATTCTAAAACATGAAATTGAAAATAATTTTTCTCACAAATGCAGAAGCGAACAAAACCTCTGCCTGTTATATCTACTGATTTGCTGTTTTTCATTATTTGCACACTTGAGACTTCAATTCAAACTTTTAAACATAAATGTTTTCAAACTAATACATAACTTTAAGCAATGAAGGTGCTTTGTTTATCAAGTTATTGTCATCAACAAGAAAGATTCATCTCATAGTTTCCTGTTTATTGATTTATTTTGTAAAATTTACAAAAAATCATAGATTTTAATAAAACAAAATGTGTGTTTTTTTCCGGTCAATCATTGTTGGGAACTCCCAAAACCATTAAACAAGAAGTTGTTAACAGGGAAATATTGGACCACTATCTCATTTAATCATGTTCTATGTCAAAATCAACATCAGATATTGTCAAATAAAAACTGAACAAAATTTTAATTAGACTTTTTAAACTGACTGTTGGGGACATTTACTTTTAGATGTTATGTAATTGTCTTGTTTCAGTTTTTTTTTTACATAAATGAAAGAAAAAAACTATAAATCCCACTACTATGGATTATAGTTCAAGTGACTTTTTGGATCTCATCCTGATTTTTTCACAGTAGATGAATTGCAGTTGGAAATGCCTGTAGTGAATTTAAAAAAAAATCTGATTTGAACAAGTTGAGTGGTTCTGCAATTATTCGGTTTCACTGGCTCTGCCTGCTATTCCAGATATCTTTTTAGGCCAAGTCTTGTAATAATATATTTTTGTATATTTGATATACAAAGATATGTTAAAGGGATACAGTAAACAAACTTCAAGATATTTTGGGGTAATCCAGGAGGCCAGAGAATGATGCATTGACATTCAAGTTGCATGGATTTTCACACTTTAAAATACATGAGAAATGAAACATTTGAGGTGGACTAACCATTTAATGTGGAAACGGCTGCATTTAAAAAAAAAATGTAATTAAAAAAAAATAATGTGATACCTATGTTTATCAGAAACTGATTTCCTAATTGATATGTGTGTATATTTATCCTCAGTCCTCTGAGAAAAACACAACCATCATGGATTCTTCGTTGACTGCTGCCCAGATCCGTGAGAAGTTCATTAACTTCTTCCGTCAATACGAGCACCAGTATGTCCACTCGTCTGCTACAATTCCTCTGGATGACCCTACACTGCTCTTTGCTAATGCTGGGATGAACCAAGTAAGGAAAAAGTAAACATTGTGGCAACCTGAGACTGTTTTCAAGCTCCTCCCATCAATGTCATGTTACACTGAATTAAATGTTATGGGAAGGATGTTGAAAAAGATAAATTTTCTCGTTACCAAGTACTAGCACAAGTTTTTGAGAAGCATGTGTACTTTTACGACACTTTTTACGACACCATTGTATTTTCATCACATTTCTTATTTTAAGAATGCCAAATGGTGAACTTAATGAAAACACAATCATTTAACCTACAAAGAATGTGAAACGTCTTATTGAGTATATTCATCAAATGTAAGGGGCAGGGTTATTTGTTTCTGAAAAACATTAGTCTCTCCCCGAGGTTTTATAAATAAATACTACTGTGCTAGCCAAACTTATCTGTGGCAGAAGCCCCAAATCAAAGGCCAGTCTAAAGTTGTGGGTCTAGCCTATGCGTTTCTTTTGCAAAGGCTGCATATTTACATAACCCCGCGCTGACCTTGTTGCTCCATATTTGGTTGGATTGGAACAGAGCAATAATTTTCGCTCTTGGTTTGCGTTCCATGTTAAACACTGGATAAGGGAGCACAACTTTCATGTTGAAATAAATAACCTTCCTTTATCTGTGTTTTGATTTGGTAAAATTGTTGTGTTTTAGCATGCCTTGTTGTATTACCGATCAGAGCAAAGATGTTGCTTCAGCAGCAGCAGTTTAATAACTATTACTATTTCTTTATCACTGATTCAAATGTGAAAATGTTAATTTCATTTATCAGTTGTTGTTTTATGAATTAATTATTGTCAACTAAATTTTTATAGTTCAAGCCTATCTTCCTGAACACCATTGACCCGTCTCATCCAATGGCAAGGCTGCGTCGTGCTGCAAACACTCAGAAGTGCATTCGCGCAGGAGGTAAACACAATGACCTCGATGATGTGGGCAAAGACGTTTATCATCACACTTTCTTTGAGATGTTGGGATCCTGGTCCTTTGGAGATTATTTCAAGGTGAGCTAAAATAGTTTTTTTAATTTATTTTTTGTCTTTAGCAATGAACCGAAGAGAAGTAAATGCCAAAAGATGCTGAATTGAATAAGGTATAGTTGATACTAAAAAGAGAAACTTCTAAGTGTAACCTTTTGAATATATGAAATCTCAATCAAAGATGTTCTTATATAATGGCTTAAAGAAGTTTACTTGAGAGAAAAAAAATCTCAAAGGTCTTAAATTGCAGAATGGAATACTGAATTTTCTTTCTTAAAACGGTAGTGGTATTGACTAAAATTGAGTAACTAAGATAGAAGGGGTGGGCAAAATCATTGCTTTAGACAAGCTAGTTTATGTTACAGGTCCTCTCTCCTTCTCTACATGCAGTGAAGAAGGAAACATTTAATCTCCTTAGCTTCCCATCTATCGGAAGATGAAAGAAATAGACTAGCATGTGATGGCCAGAATGATGCTTTTAATAGTAAACAGTGTTACTGTTTTGGAAAGTGCAGAAGTAACATTAGTTCTGGCAGCAGGATTGCACAATAGCAAAACCAACCGTGCATATTAGGTAAAACAAACAGGAGTTTATTGGCACAATTGGAAAATATCAATTTACATGTTTTTTTTCCACTATGAGAACAAGTTTGACCCATCATAGTAAAGAACAACAAATGCTTTTATGAACATGCATAGTTTTGGTTAGAATTTGGTATGCAATAATTGTATAGATCATATATAAACATTTGATTTATGTATACTTTAACTTTTACATTAATTGTGTTGCTTTAAAAGTGGATGGTTTGCTTATGTCTGAATCTGTGGGTAATGCGTCACTCATCCTATTCTCCTTTTTTATACCCAAAGCTAAATATATTCTTAACACTTTGCATTTCTCATTTTTACTCTTAGCATCTGGCTTGTAAAATGGCACTGGAGCTGCTGACGAAGGAGTTTGGGATTCCTATTGAGCGGCTCTATGTGACTTACTTTGGAGGACATGCTGATGCAGGGTTGGAGCCTGACCTGGAGTGCAAACAGATCTGGCTGGACCTGGGGTGAGGGGATATCTTTATTTATTAAATTTGATGAATCATGTGAATTTAGAGTAATTATTTGTCTCCTCTTTGGCTTAGAATGGAGGAGAGCCGTATTTTGCCAGGCAGCATGAAGGATAATTTCTGGGAGATGGGGGACACAGGTCCTTGTGGGCCTTGCAGTGAGATCCATTATGATCGTATCGGAGGCAGAGATGCTGCCCACCTGGTCAACATGGATGACCCGAATGTGCTTGAAATCTGGAATCTAGTGTTTATCCAGTTCAACAGGTAAATTACTGTTCCTTAAACATTTTGGTTGGGTTAAAATTGTATGCAAGAACAAATAAATGAATTTCAAATGTTAAATGATAATGTATACAATTACAAATGTATCCTATAAATACATTTTTTAAACCCAATTAAAATAAAGTGTGTTTTTGGATGTTCCTGACCCGAATTGTTTTTGGCTTATAAAAAGTTGAATATATATAATATGCCAACAAAAACCCCAGCAATGGATGTGGCAGAAGCATGGGAGGAACAGGGTTACATGTCTTTGCGACTTGAGGTGATTGAGCACTCTGGTTAACTGCCTGGTTTCTGTTAATACTTTTTTGTAGGGAGTCAGAGACTGAACTAAAACCACTGCCTAAGAAGAGCATTGACACTGGGATGGGACTGGAGCGGTTGGTCTCTGTATTGCAGAACAAGATGTCCAACTATGACACTGACCTGTTTGTTCCTTATTTTGAAGCCATTCAGAAGGTAGGCACGCAAATATATGGAAAAGATTATATATAAAAATACATACAGTTAAGAATATGTATAACTTTGTGCTGGTTTTCAGGGCACTGGTGCCAGGGCATACACTGGAAAGGTTGGTGCAGAAGACACTGATGGTATTGATATGGCATACAGGGTTTTGGCTGATCATGCACGGACAATAACAATTGCCTTGTCTGATGGTGGTCGCCCTGACAACACAGGCAGAGGGTGAGAAAACTGTGTTCTTGTTTGAAATTTGCTGTTTTGGATATAAAAGTAACTTTACTCTTGTGTCTACAGTTATGTTTTAAGAAGGATTCTACGTCGTGCTGTGAGGTACTCTCATGAGAAGCTCGGTGCCCAGAGGGGATTCTTTTCCTCATTAGTTGATGTGGTTGTTGAGTCTCTGGTAAGGGTTTTTACAATTATGTTTTTATCATGTACCCAGTTGCTCTTCTTGAGAATGTTTATTTATAGGTAAACATTGCAGTTAAACGGACACTCCATACTAAAAATGAAAATCGTCATGAATTGCTTACCTGCATTTTGTTTCAGAGCCATTGTTTGTTTATTCGTCCTCTGAACACACCAATTGCGCATAGGTAACTCTGAGTTGTGAACGTGCCATGTACTGGCCCATTAAGTTGCCCAAAGTTCAATCAATCAAGTTTTTATATAGCGCTTCTTCAACAGTTGCTTTCAAAGCAGCTTCATAAAATCCTAGTGACAATCAGGTAAATAGGAGTTCCCTCTGTGAGGTCCTGGGAGCCTTGCAGGTCCTAGTCACCTCCCCAGCATAAAGAACATACAAACGCAAGATCCATTGACAAAGTTTGCTGGACAGCACCTGAAAAAACAAAACAAACAAAGACAAAACAGAAACTAACAAAACAATGATTAGAAAATGCAGAATGAGTGATAAATAATTAGGATGGGATAGGGAGACACATTGAACCACATTGTTTTTTTTACACAGTTTGTATGTATATAGTGCTCAGACACCATATTTGTGTTCATTTAGACACAATAATTTGGATTTCGATCAGAAAGTGTTTAAATTCTATTCAAAGCTGCTTGCAGATGACAACACTTACCGTGGTTTTAATAGCTTTTTTTAAAGACTATAACACAACTGTGGCAGTTGTAGCCCTCCAGTATTATATCCAAATGTCAAAATGTGTTCATTGGAGGAACACATACACATTTTGAATGAGATGTGGGTACGAGATTGTCTGACTAAATATTCATTTTTAGCATGGAGTATAACTTTGTTTTTGTCAAGGTTTGTTGGAAGGTTTTACATATTTTTTTCTCAAGACCTTTTTTAAAATCATTTTGGTGATCACTGCAGGGTAATGCTTTCCCAGAGTTACGGAAAGACCCTGATATGGTGAAAGATATCATCAATGAGGAAGAAGCACAGTTCCTCAAAACACTCACAAGGGGACGCCGCATACTGGACCGGAAGATCCAGAGTCTCGGAGACAGCGCAACAATCCCAGGTAAAGCATGTTGTACTGCAACCACTCATCCCTAGATTTTCTCCGTTGTGATTATTGTTCATCCTTCTGTACAGTTTGAAAAAGACCATTTTCTTTTCAATGTTGTATTTATAATATTTTAGTCCAATTACAATTTTTAGGACAGGGCAGCAAAGATGTAGCTATAAGAATTGCAGGCCAGGAACTATTTACCTGATTATAACAAGGGTAGTATTGGTAAAGAAATTATTTATGTTACTATATTATGTACCTGTGTACAAAATTATAAATTGTGATGACTTCCATAAGGAGTTCTTGTTTTGTTAGTACATACGTGGTGAATAAACAATAATAATTCCATCATTGATAAATCACTTTTGTGGTAAATGAATAAAATACCACTGTTTGAATACACACCTTATAGGAACACATTAACAGTAGCATTTAATTTATTTTCCAAAACTGATAATTTCCATCATTTTCATTTAAATTGTTTTTTTTATATAGGTGACACAGCCTGGCTGCTGTATGACACATATGGATTTCCTTTGGATCTTACTGCTTTGATTGCTGAAGAAAGAGGAATGGGAGTCGATCTCCAAGCATTTGAGGAAGAAAAGAAAGCTGCTCAGGTTAATTTTAATAGTAAAATGCATTTTGACAATGACAGTTAAAAACTAATACTAAGTTGAACACAGTAGGACCAACTGTAAAACAAGTGCACTTAGAAATACACATAAAAGACTGTAGTCATATCATAGACTACAAACTAGATCAAGCTAAAACTCTTAACTCTGGTTCTTTTAAATTACAAAGATGTTCTGTGAAAAGGTGTTGAGGTGGAATCTAGTCATTGAATCAAATCGAACATAGAATCAGGTAGATACCAGATACTGGTATTGGTATCGGTGCATCCCAACTAATTAGCTTTAAAACTCTAACACACATACATGTAAAGTGATTTGAGTGTATAAAAAAGCACTATATAAATTGAGAGGTTGCAGGACATTTCCAATGTTTCAATCAGGAATTTGAAATGGCCACTAGGTTCTGATTGGAGGACTTAAGTAATTTGTTTGATCGCTGTTAATTTAAATGTATTTTTTCTTTGTATAAATCTGTTTTAATACAGGAAAATAATACCTTTAGTTGTAACAGTATTAACTCTTACATTACTTTTAAAGATTATTTAACCTATGATGTGGAAAAAGTGGAAAGGCATGGATAACAAACCTTCAAAATATGTGCATCAAAAAAATTTTGAATGTTTGTACAGTTGAAGTCGCAAGGCAAAGGGTCTGGGGATGTGGACCACATCATGCTGGACATCTACGCTATTGAAGAGCTCAGAAACAAATCGGTTGCTGCCACAGATGACAGTCCAAAGTACAAGTACACTTCAGATGACAATGGCAGCTATGGTACTCTCCTGCTATTCCTGTTAATTTTTGGGGTTTGTGATGCATTTGTTTTTAAACTTGTGCAATTGTGCGCCCCTCTCAGTGTTTGACCAGACAGTGGGCACAGTGTTGGCTCTCAGGAGAGAGCGTGCATTTGTCAATGAGGTGACCACAGGTCAGGAGTGTGGAGTGCTGCTTGACAAGACCTCGTTTTATGCTGAGCAGGGTGGTCAGAGTTTTGATGAAGGATACATGCTCAGAGAAAATGACTCAAATGAGGATGTAAGAGGCTGACCAGAACAAATAAATGGATTTGTTTTTTTGCTGTAGTTACCTTTCTTAATTTTTTCATGTTTTATTCTGTTGCTTTAGAGGATGGAGTTCACTGTGAAGAATACTCAGGTGCGTGGAGGATATGTGCTGCATATTGGTACAGTGTATGGCACATTGAAGGTTGGAGACCGTCTGACACTTTACGTGGATGAGGTATGTAACTGTTTTTATTGTTTTCTAAGGGGTTATACAGCAGATGTTTATACTGTTTGCTGCTTTTTTTACTTTGTAGTTTAAATGATGTGTAAATATGAGACTTTGCATTCGTGAGTGGAAGCCTTGCAAACTAAAATAATATATTACCAATGTTTACTGCTTAATGTTGATCTAGAACAGGAAGTTATCTAGTCACTGACAAAGCTATAGCCTGTTGTCATTGGCTTAATGATTTCATTTGGCATCGTACGATGTCTAATGCAAAACATTGATGAACAATGGCATTATCTTTTTTTGGGGGGTGGTCCCTTTTTCCACAGGACTCTGTATCACATTGTTTTAAAATATATAATAGGATAAATAAAAAAATAAACAAATTCACCTATCTGTAAAATTTGCCAGATAAGCAAATCAGCCTTTTTTGTCCCAAGATACAGTGGGATCACATGAAACCACCTGAGCTAAGCGCCACAAAACTAACGGTAAACCAGTTGCTGAAATGGCGGCACCGCAGCAGCACCAGCCACACTCTCAAGTCCATAATAAGGTTGTGCACGAGTAAGGCATAGTAACAAAACCTGATTCTTCCACCTCTCCTCTAAGATGATTACTCTTATATCCAACATCGCTCATAAATATTTAATTGATATGTGCTAGCAGTGCTCCATCTGAATGTGTGTTCGACACAGCGTGGGATGATGTTACTTGTGCTTATTAAAGCCAGAAAAGGTGAACATGTTAGTTTCACTTATACGTTTCTGTCCAGGAACCTTTTTTTGTTCCAAGCACATTTGTTATGTTAAAACAAAACAGGCATTTTTGGTGTAGTTTATTTAATCTAATTTAAATACTTTAGATTATCGGATCGCAATGCCAGCTCGGCGTCACAATGTCTATCTGCCATCAGCAATGGTCGATGGCTTTGTCTAGCGACCTAACCCAAAATTAAGTTTCTCACAAAAAAAAATAATGTCTTTGTGTTTGGATCAGGGCAGTTCAGAAAAGAAAGGTGCAGTGGGTAGCACGGTCGTCTCAGAGCAAGAAGGTCGCTGGTTCTAGGCTCGGCTGGGGCAGGTGGCATTTCTGTGTGGAGTTTGCATGTTCTCCCCGTGATCGCGTGGGTTTTCTCCGGGTGCTCCGGTTTCCCCACAAGTCCAAAGACATGCGGAATAAGTGAATTGAATAAGAATGATTGCCCATAGTGTTAAAGTGTGAATGTGTGTGTGAATGTTTCCCAGCGATGGGTTGCGGCAGGGAAGGGCATCCGCTGCGTAAAACATATGCCAGAGAGTTGGCGGTTCATTCCGCTGTGGCGACCACGAAAGGGAATAAAGCCGACATGAAGATGAATGAATGAGTTCAGAAAAGAGACTATATTTATTAAGAAGAGTATGATTTTTGAACATTCTTTTGAGCATTAGATCTGGAAGATGATGCTTAGTACACTGCAATAAAATAAGAAAATATAAATGATCTTTTCATTTCAGATCTTATTAATATGATCATAATAATCTTATTCATATAAAAAAAAACCTGTCAACAGGCAGATTAAAATAATTTAAAAAGCAAACAAACAAGGGCTGCAACTAACGATTATTTTGATAACCGATTAGTTGGACGTTAATTTTTTTGATTAATTGGATAAAATTAAATGCTTTTTTTGTTTGATGTTTAACTTTATAAAACCATAAATCAGTGAATTATTTATGTATAGAAGTAAACTTTAAAAAATGCAAAACACACAAATAAAGTATATAAAGAGAATTATATTTTATTCAGAATTTTTAAACCTTAAATTAAAAGCAAAGTTTGTTCTTGAACTGTAAAACTTTTACCTACATGAATAAATAAATAGCAAAACACCTGTTAAACAATTAATTTTGAAAACAGATTTGGTTGTTAAGTTAACTTTGTTGTGGGCTATAAATAAGAACTCTACAAAAAAGCTAATCGTAAATATTAAAATGAAAGGAAAGAATAATTTTTATTGGTGTACAAATTAACTGTTACTTGCATTCACTGAAAACCACAACAATTACTAAATAGTATGACGTCACATGATCAGGCCAACTAATCGATAACGGCCATCGCTGGCAACAAATTTCATTATCGATTTGATGGATTAGTTGTTGCAGCCTTAAAACAAACATATAAACTCGCATATTCATGAATCTTTGAAGTGTAAAGGTAAAATAAACAAAAGTGTTAAGAGCTAACACAAAACAGTCCTGTTTAAAGTAATTAAGGTCAGAAGAGTTGTTTTATGCACTTGAGTCACTGCTGTCTTAAAGCGAGTCTGATAAATCAGCAGGAAAAATGAAACGAGAAATATGAGATGATTTAAAAAGTGGTGGATTGATTTATGTGAGAAATAAATGATTTTGTGGCACTGTTGATTTTTATCAGTTTAAATAAATAAAATCTGTAAAAATCAAACTTTACATATGCGAGTGGAAACTTCACACATTTAAATAGAATATTAACTGATTAGCTGCTGTACCCTGTGTTTTAAACTCAATGCATTGTCCTTGTGCTTTTAACTTGCTAGCACTGGAAACATGTCATGTTATTTTTTTATTAATTGAATTTTATTATCAAACGTTGCAAGGAAAAAAAAAAGAAACCTGTGATTAATGAGTTTTAGAATATCATGTTTAAATTAAAGCTGTCAAATGAAGATCTTTATTGATGTGTGTGTGTGTGTGTGTGTGTGTGTGTGTGTATATAAAGTAAACATTTTTCTAAGTCTGCACAAACTAATTTTAGTTCTCCCTTTAACTAAGTGAGACTGATCAAATTTCCTTATCAGTTTCAAACACGTCTTTTATTTCTGCAGATGATTCAGCTTATGTAAAAGATCACTCAACATATCAGCTCTCCTCTATCATCCTCAGACTCGCCGCAGGCCAATCATGAGTAACCACACAGCCACACACATTCTGAACTTCGCCTTGCGGTCAGTGCTAGGTGAGGCAGATCAACGAGGCTCTTTGGTGGCTCCAGACAGGCTGCGCTTTGACTTCACAGCTAAAGGAGCTCTGAGCACAGAAGAGGTGCGGCGCACAGAAGAGATTGCATCAACCATGGTTGCTGATGCTAAGGTTCGTAAAACTCTATATCCCACCCTCCACAAATATAATTTTTTCACTTTGTATATGCTGGTTAATAGTCACAGTTTTTCACTTTTCTAAATACTGCATCTTCTGTCTGACAATTTTGAAGACGTTAAGCTCTCACCAATCAACAAGCGTGATCAAAAGTGGATATATGTATAACTTTTCGGACTGGTTGTTTGACTTAAGTAAAACTATCAGAGAAAAGCAATCGGTTTAAATGAAAGTTTCAGACTGCACTTGGTTTCCTCTCCTTACCTGCTTTGTGGGTCTTTTTCTTCAGGCAGTCTATGCTCTTGAAGCCCCCCTTGCTGCAGCTAAAGCCATCCAGGGTCTGCGGGCCGTGTTTGATGAGACTTACCCTGATCCTGTTCGAGTGGTGTCTATTGGTGTCCCAGTAGAAGAACTTCTTGCTGATCCAAACAGCCCTGCTGGCTCCCTCAGCTCCATCGAGTTCTGCGGTGGAACGTATGGAGATTTGAACTCTATTTTTCATCAAATATTCCAGAAAAGAACTTGTTAGAGTCATTGTACCTGTTAAGCTTTAGTTGTCCTTTTCAACACTTAAATCTTAATTAAGAACCAATATTATGATGACCTCACATGCTTTTTTTTACTCCCAGGCATCTACAGAACTCTGGCCATGCTGCACCCTTTTTGATCGTCTCTGAGGAAGCCATCGCCAAGGGTATCCGGAGGATTGTGGCCGTGACTGGAGCAGAGGCACAGAAGGTAGGAACATTGTTAAAGTTCAATAAACACAGTTCTGGATTTGAATGATCGATTTTTTTTTAATTTTTTTTTTTAAGCATCAGTATTTTTAAACTACTTTTGAAAGACAGCTCAATCTAATTCGAATACACAGTAAAAGATAATTGTTAAAAATGCGATTTTTGTCTTTTTTTATGTTTTCCAAACTGAGTATTGTGCTTCATTTTATTTATCCCACAATGAACCAATGTTTTGATGGAACCTAACATTGTCAATATGTCATCAAAATCTATCTTGGATTTCTAACAGATCATTTATAGAAAAATGTTTACATGTAGTCTCTTTTTATTTTATTTTGTAGATTTTTTAAAATAAATTTAGTTATAATTTAGTTTTGTCTCTTATGAATGGTTCCTGTTTGTGCTGTCAGGCCCAGAGGAAAGCTGATGCCCTGAAGCTTGCTTTAGAAGCTATGGCAGAGAAAGTGAAGGCTCAGATTGTCCCAAATAAAGATGTTCAGAAGGAGATTGCTGACATGACAGAGGTTTGCTTAAATTTGTGGTACCTGCTTTGTGGAACAGGATGGGATTTTGTGTTTAAATTTAAACTCACTTTTATGTGTGTATTTGTAAATGCTCAGTCATTGGGAACTGCAGTGATTTCTCAATGGAGGAAGGATGTGATGAGAGAATCTCTGAAGGGTCTTAAGAAGATCATGGATGACCTAGACCGTGCCAGCAAGGCTGATGTGCAGAAGAGGGTGCGATATCAGTCTTTGCATATTTAGATTATATTGATATCTGCAACAGACTAATTTCTTGGATTATTTTAGGTTCTGGAGAAGACAAAGGAGATCATTGATAGCAACCCAAATCAGCCTCTGATTGTGATGGAGATGGAGAGTGGAGCATCAGCCAAAGTGTGTTCAGTTTAGAAATAGTACTTTAAAGAGTGAATGAAGTCTGAAATGCTCTGTGAAAATATTGCTGCCTTTTGCTTTTTCTTCAGGCATTGAACGAGTCTCTGAAGTTGCTCAAGACAAATTCTCCACAGACTGCTGCTATGCTTTTTACTGTTGACAACGATGCAGGAAAAATTGTCTGCTTGTGCCAAGTGCCTCAGGTAAGCAATGGTAAAATCTTGCTTTCTAATAGGGCTGACTTTACAGAATGAATCAGATGCGCTTGTGCATTTCTTTTTTTCCCAGTTTGTTTATATTCATGTCAATTTCACATCTGTTTAATTCTCACCTCCACTTTTCAATTTTGCTGCGTAGTGGTGTTGTTTGTTTCATAAAGACGTTTAATAGTTGCATATTCATAATCATTTTTAATCATTACATTCATCCTTCTTTAACCTTGCCCTATAGACTGAACAAAGATTGTTATATTTCCTTATTTCAAAAGAAATTCCACAGTTCCCAAGTCAATTGTATACTGTATTTTCTTACCCCATATAACGTTTTATTATTATTTATTTAAACTTTTGACAATATATATTAGGTCTCTTATTTGGACAGCTGTTTGAAGCATTAAAATAAATCTGAAATGACAAAATTAGTTTGGACTTCTTCTATTCAGCTGTATTTTAGTATGCCGTGTGCAAAATCTTTTGACCAACAAAAGTACTTGTTTAATATGAAGTCAAGTTCTTATACTGTACTCCGGTGCTTCATATTTTCAGTATATCTTGCATTGGGTACTCATATGTCCCTTCCCGCTTCAGTATTAACCATTTGCTATCCATCATTAAACATTTATTTAAAAAATTATTAATGAGTCACTTAATTGTGCACTCTTTGATGGACCAAGAAAAACATATGCGCACACATGCTCGCAAAGCACTATTCTCTACAGAATAAAAACTTGGATAAAAAAATCAACCTTTGTCCAAAATTTGGACTGAAGTTTACTGAAAAAAAAGAAGAAAATTATTTATCTGATGTTGTTTAATAGCAGTTTAGTTTAGTGGATGTTTTCAGGCACAAACATAGAGAAAGGAGAGTGAATTGATTTACAATTGAGATCTAGTTTTAACAAACATACACATTGTACCTTTTAAGTGTATTTTCACTAGTCTCTAATCTAATTAAACTCTGAAATTTTCCTCTGGGTTTCTAGGATGTTGCAAACCGTGGGTTAAAGGCCAGTGAGTGGGTTCAGGAACTCTGTCCTCTGCTGGATGGAAAAGGAGGAGGTAAAGACATGTCTGCTCAGGCCACAGGTAGAAACACTCAGTGCATTCAGGAAGCTCTGCAGCTGGCCAATGAGTTTGCCCGGCTCAAACTGGGTGAAAATTGAGAGCTCAGAGTGATGGTTAAGAAGATGGGGTTTTAATGCGGAAGGAGAGGTCCCTTGTCCTGTTCCAGTTCTGTTAGATGAATTTACACACTGGACATTTCAGACTGGAAAACTGTACAGAAATGTGTCATTACTCAATAATGGATAGGAAGGGAAATAAAACCCCCTCTGCTGATTCTCTGAGGCAAAGCTGGGTGATAAGTCAGTGCAACAGATAATAGATAAAGCCGTCCCAAATCTGAGGCAAGGTGAAGCTTATGCATGTTTACTGAAACGATTCATTGAGACTTACAAAGTTCAAAGCTAGCTAAATTCATCCTCATGATGAATGATGGTTATTGTTAATGATAGGAAAGAACAACGAACATTCATTTCTCTTATTCATTACATTTATAGAACCAGTGGTTTGTGTAGCTAAAAAGAAGTCTGACTTAAATTGTCTGTCATCACTGTTTACCTGTCATTAGGTTCAGTGGCATGTGTTTTGGGGAAATGAGCCTTCAGTCATCTTTCTAATTAAATGTGTTATTTCAAATGGCAATAAATCAATTTAAATCCAATGCATAAATGTGTGGGAGTCCTGTGTTTAAAGTTTGTTTGTTTCTGGAATGAACTCTGTTGCATTACTTTATAAAGTCTGGCTGCAGACTTGCAATCTCAATGGCACACTACAACACATGCACACTTGAGCATGCATGCTCAAAGGAACACAATTGTTTATCAAAGACCAGATTTATAAATAAATTAAATTAAATGAACCACCCCTTATGAAAACAAGTAATTAATTCTATTCCTATGTGGAGTTTGAAAAAAATCAAACTCCAATCAAAACACATTAGACTGATACTGGTCCAGCAGTCAATCCACAGTCTGTTACAGGATGGTGAGTGAATGCAGCCCTGCAGTAGGCTGGAAACCTGCCCAACCCTGCCAATGGTCCTCTCCAAAGTGATAGGAAATGATCCAGTGCCAGAAAAACTCAATTATTCAAACCAGGATTTAGAATGTTTAAAAATGGGAGAGAGAAAGATTAATATTTTTTTCTGGAAACAAAAAGACTTTATGGTAAATATCAATGTATTCAACATGTTATACGTAAATGTTCCTAACCAATTCAATTAAATGTGGAACTTATATTAGTAGGTACTGTACCTGTATGCAAGAAAAGTTAGCAAATTGCTTAGCATGCCAAATGTTCTGTGAAATGAAACAAAAATGTTTATATTTTAATCAACTTTGCTAGATTTTTTTTTATTTTAATTTTCTTGGTACTTATTAAATGGACAGGTTAGCAACTGTATCAGCTGAAGAGCAAACAAATATAAGTACTTGTTCTTTGATTGTCGATTTTAGTGTTTAATTGTTGATTGTTTTGTTCCATAACTGCCCGTGATTGTTCCTATACTGTATTTAGGACCTAGAGATTGTTAAAATCCTTGTCAGTTAATTTTTACATATTAAAAATGCTCACACGCTTTTGCAATTGGCAAACAAAAGGATCCAATACTAATAACTTGCTTTTAAAAATGGTACTTGAATATTAAGTTCTCTCTGAAGGGAAAGAACTCACGTTTCATGGCACACATGCGTTTATTTGTCATTGTCTAATGATCCTAAATGCACCGGTGTTCTGGAGGAAATGAGCGGTTGCTGTATTATAGTGGCTCAATGTTCTAACTGCTTTCAAATTGTGCTTCTGCGTAGAGTACAGCAGATATTGGCCGAGACAGCCATCAAAACATGACATGTACATGGAAGTTTGTCATAAAGCTTTCAGGGGCAGGATTTTAACACTTTTCAGGCAATTTGTTAATCGTTGTTGTGGGTATTGCATTTAGTTGTTGCTCTTTCACACAAGAGTTGCAGTCAGTGTTTCTATCTTCACACAACATTCACTCTGAGCAAAACAAATAAACTCTTCTGCTGCTGCTGCTGTTGCTGTTGTAGTACTTCTAAATTGCAACACTTCTCTAATGGGAGTATCTTTATCATACTATGCTGCTTTTCCACCCAGCTTTTTAGTAACAGCGATACTTCCACCTCGTTCTGTCTGCTCAACAGGTGCTTTTCTCAGTACCCTTTGAGATGAGTTTTTTAAAAGCAAAGCTAAGGTGAAGCAATATTTGTTTGGTTGACAAAGTGTTTGAGCACATGGAGGAGCGGAACTTGGATTTGTGTGTGCTGGGCATGAACGAGACCTGCTAAAGAAAATGACGATCAAGAAGAGGGTTTTAACACAAAGTGCCTGACTGTTTTAGTCAAAGTGAAAGACTAGACTGGTGAAAGTCCTGACTAGCTGAGCTGATCCATTACTTTATGCCTTTAAGTCTGTCAAACCTGTTTTTTTTAATATAAACTACTTAAATTGCTTTAAGTGTTCCTTTGCATTCATGAAGAGGGAATATAACAAAATTGATACTTAATCTTTTACTTTAACTTATTCAAATATTAAAATTAGTTGAACTTCCTTAATGCCACATTGAACATTTGTAATGCAATTTTGGGTATAAACTTTTGTTAAATATCATGATAAATACTCAGGTCACTTGTCTTATTATACAATCAAATTAATTCCTAGGAAAAAACATTGTTGCTTACATATATAACAGGTAGGTGAAATTTTTAATTCTGCCCTTGCCCTGATTTCATCATCCACAAATGTTTTATGTTGAAGTGTATATAAAGACAAGTTACAAATCAGATACATTTAATGTAGCATAGAATTCAATTATTGTCACTGTTAAACCAATAGTCTATTTGTATACTAAAATTGTATGATATAAAATACCAGAAACAATTATAATTATATATTTTTATGGGAAAATGAAGAACGTTTCTTAAACTAAACACAATATAACCTGTAAATGTTAAGTAGTGCGTCAGAGCATTTCGAACATCTCTGTTCTCTTCATTCGGTGCTGATGCAGCTGCAGGCTCTGGAAAAGTTCAAACTTCATCATATGGCTCTCCGTGAGTCTTGCAGGTTAGGCAGAGCACTTGTTGGCATTTGTGTTTTGTTTTTTTGACTTGGTTGAAGATAGACATTTCATTTCAGGAGGCACGATCTACCTTTTAAATGAGCAACGTCTGTTTAAACAAGCACACATCGATCACTATTGTTGCGTGTTTTTTTTTTTCTTGCGGGGAAATTCATGGCAAGCAAAAGCTGCATATAAAAAAAAACACCTGCCAGAAATATTAAAAGTTTTAATAGCAATATATAATATTATTATTAATATATAATATAGCCATATTTCAATAGTGGGATATTAATGGTTACTACAACACTGGCAAGGTCAGATTTGTAAAAATGTTCAGCTTGTAATTGTAAAACACAAAATATAATACAGTAAATAAATAGATTGTTTGATTGGGATTGTATGTTTGAAGCCTGGTCCTTTTCCAAAATGGAGGATTTGTAGACATCTTTACCCCTTATATTAATCCTATAACAAACTTTATCATTGACATAAAAACTGCATGATGAATTCAAAACTCAAAAGCATAATATACTTGGATCATAATTCACCTCACAGGTCTTAAACAGTGGTAGAAGGGAAAAACAATGGAAAAAGGATTACTGTACTTGCTGATTCAGGAGTTGCTTATACTGTGGGTTTTAAATTAAGTTTCTCTGTAGCTGCTTTTACAGCATAAAAAAACTGCCATAATTGTGCACTGCCATTTAAAGAACTAAAAGTGAGTTTGTCTCTAATGTGGTTCACTCTTCCATGGGTACACATTGATATCAGCTTTGAGGAGCCAGATTTGTTTATCATTTTTGTTTTGATCAAACCAACTGGTGACCTCTCAATCTAAACTTCAAAGCAGCTATCCAGAGGTAAAATGCACCTATGTTCTTATCTTCCAGATTTCGAAAAGACTATATTATTCATGTTGATAGTGGACAAGTGTAGTGCTGGTTTAGTTTTGTTTGACTGCAGCTCGCTGACTGATGGCTCAGAGATGCTCAATCCTCCTCAGATTTCCAGGGGCTTGAACTAATTGAAAACACTTCTATTGGATAGATCTTCCATTAGTCTAGCATAGGAGTCCTCGAATATGGTTCTGGAAGCTCATACTCTTGAACCTTTTGTACCTAGTTGCAAGCCTGCTCTAGCATGTTCACTAGTCTAGATTCAGACACGCCTGTTGGACCTTAATTAATGAAAAGGATTTGTTAGTTGAATCAAAAATGGCACTCCAGGGCAGATTTAGAGAAGCCTAGTCTAGTAGTTAGTGGGCTGTGCACAAAGTGTGCTATGCCCTTTCCCTACCCCCAAGAACATTACGGTCATTGAAGGCAAATATGGGAAATATTTTTTAAAGATAATACTTGGAATAATTAGTTGGTACTCTAGCCTTAGACTCACTTTTTTTTTTAATTTGGAGAACCAGATTTGTTACTTCGTTACAATGTAGCTTCTTAAATTCATACTTAAATAATAGTATAAATAATAAAATACATTTCATAGAGGAGCAAAGACCAGCTGCAGTTTAAAGTTTTCTTGTTCCTTAATCTTTAGCTGTTCAACCTTACAAAGTGGGGTTCTGTTTACATAAATCTACATAATCTATATACATAAAACTATTTACATTAATAGACTTGAGGCTGTTTTACTGAAAAGCTGGCCATCATAGGACATCTCCAGGGTCTAAAAGGATGACAATGATAATAAAATATTTAAGCACTTAAATATTAAAGGTTCCTGCAGGTGCTTGAAAATATATTTAATATGTTAAATAGTTTTCTTGCAAGATGGAGAAACAAAAAAATAATAATTGAAGTGCCTATTTTAGGATCTAAATAGTGCACAAATGACTAGAGGATTTGCATAATGTAGGCTCTGTGTACTTTACATAAGTCATTTAAGCAGTCAATCGGGGTTTCAATTTATGTCCACTATGGCCAGTTTAAAAAACACAGAACACACTGCTATTTATATTGTTATTTTGGTGTTTACCTTTATTTTATATACTTTAGAAAATATATCTTAAATATGTGTAGGAATCCCTAGCAATTTAATAATTCAAAATTAAATTATACAATGGTCTATGTAGTTGCTTCAAAGCAGTCTCACAAACAAGAGGCCTAATGTAGATTAACATAATACAAATTAAAAATTCACATAGAATTTCAACATTACTTAGGACCTTAGTAATTCTGGAATTATCATTGTTCAATCTGAGGGGCCCAGAATTAGTGTATTAATCATTAACAATGTGATGTTATGCAAGCATAATTTGTGGGCAATGTAAATAATTTTTATAACTTGTTCTTATGTTGTGTGAAAAAAAAAAAAAAAGAGTGCGTAGATGAGAATATGAACTCTTGATTTTCATTCATGAGTTAACGTAAATCACATCTGAAAGCAGAGCATAAAAATAGGAAAGTGCAAATACCCTTATTGTATCATGTTTATTCTTTACAGTTTTAGAAAGTAAAACAGTCTATGATAACAGAAACTGCAGGTGAGAACAAAAGAGCACTGACAGAGTCACTATATTAACGTTAACGATGAGCTCATGAGAGCAAACACAGTGGTACAGTGAGGATATGTACAGTCTGAGTCCTTCGCATAAACAACCACCTTGTTGATTGTGCAGTCAATTTTAATTAAATAGACTTTTACTGCAGCACTCATAATGTTTGCAAAGTGATGGAAACTATAGAAATGTAACTAAAAATGCTGAAATGAAGCAGTTTTTTTCCACAATCCTTCTTGTGTACGATACTACATCAGCCACACTTGACAAATAAGAGCCTGAAATATGTACTGTTTTCAGAAAATAACTCCTTTAGCATGCAGCTTTTGGTACAAAAACAGAGAAACATCACTCCGTAAAAAAAAACACTTCATCTGTAATATAATGTTTGTTAAAGTGTTAAGCCAATTTAGTATCTTTAATCTATAGAAACACAAACTGGAGCACCAGAAACAGTCCTCAAGGATGAAAAAGCATGAAAGGGTGCCATCCAATGAAGACATGAGATTTTAATGTCTAAGTATAGCCTTGCAGAATAGACTTAAATAAATAAAAAAAGCTTTCTCAATTATGTCAACTACAATTAAAGATTTCTAACAGCTTATGAAAGAATTTAAGGTGTCTTAAGTTTGGATTTATTTCAGAGTTCAGAGGACTAAAAAATAAATAAATAAATTAAAAAAAAGAAAAAAAAAAAGAGTACAAGTAGGTAGTAAGAATTTAAGAGAAGGGGTTTCACTCTGATCCCGAAAGGCACAGCACTCAGTTTAGCAAAAAGTAGAACAGAGACGAGGATGAGAGAGGCACAGGAGAAGCAGTAAAATGTGTTGAGGGGGGGGTAGAGAACAGCTGCTGGGTCAACCTTCGGTGCCCTAATTTACAGCCCAGATTTGTGCGTGCGAAAATGTGTGTCAGTTAATGCTCTGTAAGACCAAAGGACCGATAGCATGTGTTAGTCCCTTTTATAACGAGGTTATCAGAGCTTTGGATAAACATTTCCAGAAGTGAGCAAAAGGCACGCCAGCTCATAATGTTTGTGTCCATTTACACACTGGAGTAACTGATATATCTATATTTAGATATCTGACTAAGACAAGCAAAAAGTGACTGCTCAATGAAAATTGTGTGAAAAAATTTGTGAAGTGCTTTGTAGTGTTGTTATTAATACCTTTGCATTGCCTTGAGAAAATTTCCTTTGTTTTAAAAACATTTTGCAAGCTAACAGCAACTTGGGTCTGCAGCAAAAAACAGTTTAATATTTAAAGTTCAAACAAATGATTAAAAAACACATTTTGTGGATAAACAAATACTAAAACAAATATGTGCAAAACTTAAAGATCAATACTGTAATAGACAAACACAATTTCAACAAGTTGTGTTTTTTGAGGCTTAAACAAAATATTAGTTTCCATTTTAAATTATTTTCTTAAACTTAAAGGCATAACCTGCACACTTGCATTTAATGCCACCTTTTTTTGGTAGACATGTCATTTCCTACCATTTCATCACTTTTGAGACCTAACAAAATATTTTACAATAAAGTGACTTACATATTTATTTTTATTTTTAACATCAACCAATTTAGATGAATAAATTATTTTAACGTAAAGTTTAACCTGCAATAATGTTGGTGCTGAATGAATTAAGAGCAGCAAAATAGTCTTAGCCTGCTAGTGAAAAAAACATTCTTCAAAAACGTCATAAACAAACTAAAACAGTCCCTTGTACGTCTCATCAAGTAACAGTAGTGCTTGCAGTGCACAGCAGACCTTTCATGAAGCTCTGCCACTGCTCTACGTGGAGTGAATCTGCTGCTTGTGTGTTCATGCTGGACCTGCTCAGTGGTTTCAGTACCTGATTGATGGCTAAAAAACCAGGAGGCCAAAGATGTTCAAATTTGTTTTGGGAATATCATAATAACAATGTGTTAGCATTCTATTAGACATTTACAAAAAAATTAATCTAAAAATTTTGCCTTAACCTTAAATTTGCTCTTTCTTCAGGCCATTAGACAAAGAGATATTTAACCACACTCATTTAATCACTCTTTTTTTTATAATACTAAAACAGAAGTTAATCACACCTTCAAAACTAATCAACATTAAACCACCTCTTTAATTCAATTAATTTTCTCCTCTTTAGTTGATTACAGTGTGGATGAACAAAAAAGGTAAAGAAACAATATCAATATGAATTAATTCCACTCTCAGCAAATAAACTTAACATGCTGATAAATGGAGAAACAACAGTATTCCTACTCAAGTCAGATCCTTGTCCTAGTTGAGGTAGGCGTCAAGGAACACAATAACTGGAATCGTGTTTCAAAGTCACCAGAATCCCATCATGATCATAAGGTCATGAAATAATACTTGATGACGGGTGTTTCTATTAGGGTGTCCATCATTGGGTTGATTCATGTGCACATGATGTTCAAATTCACTTTCCTGTTGAGACGGAGATTTTTCCAGCCTTGGCCAGCTCATCGATGATCTGGGCTTCATAGTCTGCATCATGAACACCTGTTTTACGAAACTCCCCAGAATAGCGGTTCTGCTCCCAGTAGTGGTGCCAGTTTCCACGACTGTCTGCTCCGAAACCAAATACATTCACCTATGTAAACAAACATGCCTTCAGAATAAAGGAACCACAAACAGCATTTATTTTTTCCATGTTGTTGAAATCAACTGAATAAGAGGTGACATTTTTTGATGATTACACTTCTGTAACCCATCTTTTACAGCTGGAGTTCAATTAGTCTTTTTTCTACTTTATATGTTCTTAAAGCAGTGTGTAATGTCCCATCTTCCACATTAACCTTTTGGGGGGAGAAATGTTGTGTAACTATTATCTAAAACACGTTTCTCTCTTATCTTAAATGCCTTTTTACTCCTTTCAATAAACAGATTGCTGTTTATTATTAATAGATGCATGGTTTAGCAAGAGGTGTATAAAATGGGAGAATCAGAAGAGGAGGCTTTGTTTTGTTGGAGAAGCATTTTGCGGGACAATCGATTCTTAGAATGAAAATCAAGATTCATCGGTTTCAGCTTGCTGTAAGAGCTTTAGGTTAAGTGGCAGTACATCCTTTGGGTTGTACGATGAATGATTTGGAATTTCATACGATTTATTTTTTGTCATCCTTATAGTCATTAAATATCTATGAATGTATATTCATTTAGGTGTAAATTCTTGTATATATATATATATATATATATATATATATATATATATATATATATATACTCTTCAAATCTTTACAATAAAACACCAGAAAATTTGATTTGAACTTTGGCCACCCCTCACTTCTCTACTGATAATTTTCTGGTAACTTCATTTTCTTTTAAACTTTATATTCAGTTTTTACTTTTATTCAAAACTGTAGATACACGGAGCACTTTCATATTTAAATCCTAATGTTCCTCAAACATGCCATGTTAGACCCAGAATAAAAGGTACCTTTCAAAAAGCCATTAGAAGTGTTCTTTAAATAAGTGTGTGGATCAGGAAAACTTATAAGATGGCGGGAATGTTCTTCACAAAGTAAACACAGGGTAAGAGCAAGCCATCTTTTTAAACTTGTGCCTTAATGAAGCAAGCTAACAAAATAATCTGAGTTTGGATGCTTATTTTATACATCAGTTCGTATCAATCAATTGAGCCATTTTTTTGTTTCTCATTTCCTTGTTCTTTAAAGAACTAAGAAGAAATATAAAAGGTTAAGCTCACCAATGGAAAGTAATGAAAAAGAGCTATGCAATATTATATTAGCACGACTATAAAGTTTTGTACCAGTCTCATGGATTTACCTTAACTAAAGGTAACATTTCTCCAAACCTATACAGGTGTTCCTGTCTTGCCAGTTTTTGTTTGAATACTATCAAAAACACTGTTTTCCCAGTACATTTACCCTATCGTTTCTATTGGCTGGAGATCTCATATGCCAACATACTTCAGATAATGTAGTAACAGTAATAGAGTAATAAAGATGCATTAACTTAATTTAAATAGGGACTAATATAGTATGAGATTTTTGTTTTCTCACAGATTGAACTGTAACTACATTGAATTTCTCTCTTCATCCTATCAGATTGCATGTATGTTAAGTTAGTTAGAATATGGTTTTACAACTTTCTCCACAATGGTGTGCTTTGAAGTCATACCTCATCGCAGACGTGTAAAGCAAAGAACAGCACTAGCATCCCGGTGGAAGGATATCGCCCATGATGACGTGTCCAGCGATCATGAATGTATTTGAAGAAGGCTGGGTTGAAGATCTGAACCTACAGGACAATATTTGGTGCATGTGCAACACCAAGAAAAAAGCCAATGTGAGTTCAAAGGTGTTGTTTTAACTTCACTCTGAGACTGAACCTGCATGTGGGAGAATAGAATGTGATACCTTGTCTTTATCCACACGCAGAAACTGCTTCACTGGAGCATAAGTGCTGTGAGAAAAGGAGACCATTAGAATCCTGACACCTCATTGCTATTAGCCACCTCAGAGATTAACTGCAGCTATCTTTTGAGTGTTGTGGAGAATAACAAATTAAACTCTATGAGATGTGGCAGCGTGTGCTTTAAATTATGCATTCTGGGTACAGAAGCCTCCAGTGTATTTATACATAGGAACACTGTTTGTATGGTGGAGCTCACAAAACTAAAGCTTAGGGTTCTGAGGGTTTGCAACTCTTAGGTAAAATAATATTTATTAGAATTAAATTAATCTAGAAAACTGCACATGTTTGCACCATAAAAGCCAAAGATGACATGTACAAAGTGAGCACTGAGATCATTAAAGGCTTTGAAACGGCTATTTCTCCCATTTGTATTCTGTTAAGTGTATTGTAGTGGAAATTATCTTTGTACGTCAGGGGTGGGCAAAGTCATTCCTGTAGGTTTTAGAACAAACGATCATCCAATGCACAAACTAGTGTTTCCAAAGAAATCAACAACCTTAATTGCTGCAGCCCAACAGGAGCAACTTTGCCCCGACATGTTACAGTTGAGTTTTAAAATATAAATAATAAAATGATCAAACTTTGACTTTTCTTTGACCCTCTACTTGTGAAAAAATGTATAGTGTAGCTTTAAATATTTAGTAGGCACAGACAGGAAGAGAACTAGGAGGGGGAAGGACAGGGAGAAGGGAGGGGGGTGATTGGGTCTGAGGAAGAATTGCGAGGATACACAGCGGTGCCTTATGCTGCTAGCTAACTACTATATCAGCAGGCAGGAGGTAGCATGTCCATTAAGTTTTATTTTAAGTTCAAAATATGTATTTTTTTTATAAATAAAATAAATGTTGTAGAATATGAAAACTGAAGTTTACCACTTTTTAAATGCAAAGTTAATACATTTAAATACCTTTAATTCTTGTCTAAAGTCATAAATCATAACAAAACTGTAGAGTATGGTGTCTGAGCTCCTGTTCTCACAAACGTATCTGTCCAGTGGAGAGGGCGCTGGTGATCCACAGCAAGTCGAGAGTCTTGAAGGGCACTAGCACAAAGCTCACGTTGACTGGCAAGTTTTTGGCACTCTCTGGGTACATGAAGTGGTGTGTGGTGCGGCTGCCGGCGTCCTCTTCATAGCCAAAAGTGGGGGCCAGGTTCATCCTGGAGCACACACAGATCCAGCTCAATTAGATGATGAAAACTCATTTTCACTCAAACCAGCCTGATTACCCTTCATTATCTTCTTCATGTGGAGTTAAATGTGCTAAAAGGAAATGCTAATAGGTTGCCAGCCAATAAAAAGGCCTTATTGATGCTGTGGATTACATTTTTGCAGACAGACCACTTCAAAACAGCTCAATCTAGTATAAATTGTGAAAGTAGCTGTAGATTTTACCTTCCATTTTATAGATGAAAGAGGATCGTTGTTTCAGAAAGCAACCTTATGTTCAATCATACAAAGATTGGAACTGCTTTTAATCTAAATTAATGCAAAAGCTGGCTAAGGAAATCAGTGGAAAGGAACACTGTCTATTCAATGAACACTGCTCTAATAGATGGCAGCGGTTAAAACATCCCTCTGGTAACCACTTATAACAAATAATCTTCTTTGCAGGTCAAGGTTATGCACTCCGCTTGTACTCAGCCAAAGACCATACAAAAAAATCTCCTAGAAAAACTCCTAGAGATTTTAATGCAGAACAAGATCTGTTCATGTTTGTCTGAATCTTCCTTTATCTTCTTAATCCTCAAAACCTCAAAAAGATGATGACTTCCAAATCACATCTCGACTGTATCTATCTTATATCATCATAAACAGAAGCCACAGCACATGGCTTAAACTACAAACCTTAGTGTTCTGTTTGTAGCAGTTGAACAGCTGGTGATGCGCGAGGAACGTTACATCATCTTAAGGGGGTTATTTACATGGATGTACATCCTTTGGCTTAATCTGCACAATAGTCACAGCTCAAAAACGACTCAGACTAACGCATGTAATATTAGTTAAATAGACCAAAATCTGTTTATACACAAGCCTATGTACAGGGGCAATATTTTAGATGTAAAAATTCCACTCAAATATCTATATCATTGAACCCATGACTAAACGCTAGCAATTTTGGTGTGTATCTTGGGAAGATATGCTGTTTTTATTGCAAAGATACACAATATAGGAACATTTTTTAAAAGCATTCAAGTCACAATGAAACATGTCTGAATTAATAAAATGAACTGTGTTTGCAGTGTTTGAGATGGAATTCTGCTAGGCACGCTTGGATGGAGAAGCTACAGTCGGCTAAATCCTCCCAAAGAGTGAAGTGTTCAACGATTTTTTTATTAAAGTAATGCACCAGATGTATCATATGCTTTCTATACTTTCTCAGTATTTTCTCAGGTTGTTTTTAACAAGCAGACTCCTTAATATTATAACTCAACAAGTTATACTGGAAGTGACTGCCTTTCTGTGCAACTATCATCAATACTGAGAGAGTAGCCATAATATTGGTCCCTCTGCAGTCAATCCTGAGAGAAATGCTTCCGCAGTACCTTTTCAACCACCTTTTTCAAAACTGCACCTCTGACTGTAAATAAAATGAATATTGAATTGGCCACTTCCTCCTTGACAAACCACTATCGGTGAGTCAAAAATGGGGAGAAAGATGTTATTTGGGGCATAAAAAAATGACTACAACAAAACCACTGGTGATTGGCTTTAATTTAAGTAGGCATATACATGCAAAGTTATGACTTTAGTGGTGAGGGGCCAAAGTCAAACTCCCGAACACATCCTCATTTTCTGCTGGAGTCTAATTACCACAGATTCTAATCAGTGTGCCAAGTTTAATGAGTTTTCAAGTTTGTTCTGAGACAGAAAATGTGAATTTTTTCAGAGACGGTCCTAAAAAAACAACAGGGCCCTAAACCGTTCAACAGATCACTGGGTCTTGCAACAAAAATCTAAACCAATCAGAGCAGACAGCAGTTCAACAAATGAAGTCACCCAGGTAGCTGTTGTAGGGCAGAAGAAATATAAATCTGGATGAGGAACGGATTAATTTAAGATTTTAGAGCTAAATCAATAAAGCCCACACAGGAATAGCAGTTGAGTGGAATGTTCCTCCTCTTTTAGTCTCTATCTCTGATTTCTTCTCCTTCAGGCTGTAGTTTTACTCTTTTCTTCAAGCAGCAGTTCACATATCCTACTCTTTTCTACGTTCATTCAACTGAAACCTCCTATTCCCTACATCAGTCGATCAAAACTTATTGCCCTCTGTGCCCCAGAAAAAAAAAAAACACTTTTCATAAACAAAATCTAGTTCTTTTTTTCTCTGGTAGTAAAACCAGGATCATATCGTTAGTAAAACAATGCACTACTAACCCCAGCCAGAGAAAAGATTTGGAGATATTCTTTGACCTTTGAAAAGACTAACTATAAAATCACTTCAAAACTGATGTCAAACTGAGTAGCTTTTTAAATAAACATTGCATTATGTACCCCATAAAAGGTTCAGTGACAGTCTAGAGTCAAACGTTGACCTGCATTTCATACAAAAAACACAGATAACAGTTCTGATAAAAGACTTCCTTACTGTCCAACTGAATAAAATTAAAACTCTCACTGTGGGGTGCCATATGTCAAATTAAAAATCAGTTTTTTTCAGAGTTTTTTTAAGTAAAAATAAATCTGTGAGGTCCTTAGGACACACATAACTCATTATATTTTTTTTACAAACAGCCTAAAAACTACACCACCCTAAACATGTAGTACTTCATTACAAACTAATTTTGAATAAAGAGACTTTGTAAGACATCCTTATACATTTAATGGTATTTTAGAAAGACAACAAAATGTAGGTCCTTATCAGTCTCCAAAGAAAGTTTAAGACTTACCTCATGATGAAGTCATGTTCATCAATCACTGGACCATAACCAGCCCCTCGAAGATTGCCTGAATTCCCCACCACAGCACATCTTAGGCATCGGGCAGGGTCCCAAGAACCATATGGAGATCTGCCTGGAATGACCTGGAACAGTCTCTGTAGAACTTGCTGAATGTTGTGGGGTTTGAATTGAGGCTGCAACATCTGTACACGGCCCAGAAGAACAAGAAGATGGGAAAAGTCAGAAACTGGCATAAGGCTGGGCAGTTATCTTTTCACTTTGAGGCAGCTGCACACCTGCTTGTGCATACATGCATAGTAAAACAAACAGACAGGCAGCCAATTAGCAACTGAAGCCTGCAGCTACAATCAGGGGAGATCAAAACAACACACACAAAAGTTCCCAACAACAACAAGAACTTAAGTTCTTTGCTAAAGGTTTTTTTCCCCATCATGGCCCATTTTTACTGTATTTGGCAGAGTTGCCACGTCTCCACTGGACCTAATAATTCTATCCAGATGTTTTCAGAGTACAGATGAGATGCCAGAGAAAGTTATTTAAATCTAAGCTTATTCAAATCAAAGAACACGTTGTGTCTAATAATGCTACAGGGACAGTGATAAATCCTAGATGATGGTCAACATAAAGATAAGCACATAGGCTAAAAATGCTAGATTTTGGAGAATTTTTAAAATTTTCTTTGTGTTTGTAAAAATGTATGAAAGATATTTTCAAGTACACTGTAAATCACTAGGCCTGTATTTGATTCAACAAAATTTTAAGAAAACATGACTAGGAAAAAAACTAATTTAAAAATAAGTTTAGATTTTTTTTTCTTCACATAAGTAATGAAAACATTTCACCCATCAGAGTTGTAATGAAGTTCAATTCAGGCAATCTGCATCAGAAACCTAACCAAGTCAAGGGTGTAAATGTGTTTTCTTAGCTGTAAATTTGGCCATTTTTTAAGATGGCATCTATAAGAGTCAAAATTGAGCTCAATCCTCAAGTAGTCAGATGATGAATTACAGTTTATTCACTTTCTATGATGCATTGAGAGGCAAAGCCCTTTTTGTTAATCACAGAGCCAATACAAAGACTTTTTAAGCAAAAAGAGAGTAGTTTATCTGGGGCAGAAGGATGTAAGGAAACATCAAGGATGCAGTACTGGGGAATATTGATCTAACGAGAGACCAGGATCAAAACCATTTTGTTGCCCAATGTGAAATTGTACAGGCACTTCTCCAATTCCTTATAAATATTTAAAACAAGCCGTTGGCTTCTTTTTTTGTGATGTCACAAAACCTTGGATCCTGCCCAAAACTGTTGGGAAACACTGAGTGTCACCTAAATGATTAAAGCTTGTAAAAAGTTACACCTGATCGTTAGAGTCAGATGTAGAAAAACAATTCACAAAACAAGCACGGCTCTATAATAATAGCACCACATTGATATGTCTTTAGCTCCTGCATGCAGTTTCAGTCCTTCAAGCTCTCCTCAAGTGTTTTTTAAAACTTGCATACAGCACTTGTAAGTCCAAATTGTTCCAAAAATGAAGTCTATTATTGCTGTTTCATTCAAGAGACATAATCTCTACAACATCCTGACTCTTTCCTGGAGCTTGACATGCCCCCAACATCTCCCTGGGAAGATCCCCAGTAGGCTTCTAAACAGATGCCTTAGCCACCTCAGTAGATCATACCAATACAGAGGAGTACCGTCTCTACTCAAAGCTCTTCCTGGTTGACATAATCAATTAATTTAATTAGAGGTTGTTCTAGATCACAAAAAGAATAAAGCGGTCAGAGGATCCAAATGATCAGAAATAACAGGATAGTTTTCTATGCATTTAGGTGCTCACTGATTTTTGTTGTTGCTTTTTCAAAATTGATTAGTGTTGCTGCTTTCCTGTCTGCTTCAGGGAGACTATTTCACCAGCCGGGGACAATGATTGAGAAAGTTCTAGTGAATCTAGTAATTTTTTCAAGAAAAAGAAATATATTCAAAAACAATCACATGGTAATATTCAAAATTCTATAATCAGCAATAGTGAGAAGTTGACATCACTTACCACCCACCAGTAGTACACATCTGAAGGCAACTTGATGTTGTCCCGAATCCATACTGGCGAGATGTCCGGGTCAAAGTTCTCATCAAACCAGTCAGAAACGCCAGGGTCTCCTACACACCGAGAGCAAGCACATGTCTTCTGCTGTGTGTTCTCAGATGGGATTACCTTATGGGACCCAGCATAACTCGGCACTAGCTTAACCCTGTGTGACTCTTCCCACCCCGGGGGTTCCAAGTAAGCCAAACCAGCTCCTCCTCTCAGCGAGAAGGAGAAAAAGAGTGAGGTGAGGAAAAGAAGGGCCAGGGATCCCAAGACCACACAGAAGCGCAGGGAGCATCGCTTGCCTCCGCGTTCACTTGATGGTACAGCTCCAGCTCCAACAGGTATCCAAGGTCTCAACTCTGCCATCCTTTGAGCCTTTGCCCATGCAGTCCAACCCCACCCTAAGCGTCCCTCTCTCTGCGGAGGCCCAGATGGCATGTGTCCGCCCCACTGCCATAAACCGGCCCCTGCCACCGTGCCCAGTCTAAACTCAGTACTGCGAGTCGTACTGAGCGTTTCAGACTTTAAACCCAAAATTTTGGGATTCTTAAAAAACTGTTGCTATGAAGTTCCAGTTCTTCCTTTCAGCGAGTCACTACTGCCAGTGATATCCAGTTTATCTACCTAGTTTGTTTAGCAAGTCAAACTTTGAAGCCAGAGGAGGAAAAGGGTGGAGCTTTCTTACAGACTTGTAATGAAGCTCTGTTGCAGACATCTTTAACAGCTTTGCATCTAAGCGGTATTACGGTCCACCATAACAGCATCAACTATGGCTTTAATTAATGCCCAGAAATGATGAATATTTAAACTGTCTAAAAAATAGCATTGTATTCAACACATTCCAATCCTGATAAGCAATATCACAATATCAAGTACAATACCACGGTAGACTGGTGATTTGAAGCTCTTCCAAGTCAATGGGTAACTTGGATGGAAATAATGACAAGAATCAGTTCAAATACAGAAGTCAGACTGAGAGGCATGAAGAAAAAATAAAACGTTCATCTGCTTTCCACTCAAGTTGCCATCTGCAGCAGTAAAGAGGAGTTCATGATCAGCCGAGGACATGTCAGCTGGTTCTCCTGGCAATTTCACGATAACAGCTCTTAACAGAATTGCTGAGTTAGAGATCTGAGAATTCATGCACACAGGATGCCGCAAATTGCTGATCTCCTGTAATCTTCAAATCTCTAATCTCTAGTTTGTTGGTGCTGGTCCACCTGTGTGGGCTCTCTCCCTCGCTGCCAGTTTGCTGCCAGTGATAATCAGTCACTCAGAGATGGTGTGGACATCTGGTTCATACTGAAATCCAGCTGTCAGTGCTTGCAGCTCCTCCAGATTTAAGAGTTATCTTGCGAACTACAGAGAAACAGACATAGAGTAATGACATTTATATACATGACCTATGGTTGGTGTACATTCTCTTTAGTATTCACAAAAGTCCAATTTACAAACAAAAGCCACTAAATGTATGCATGTAATAATCAACACAAAATTCACATTGATTATAGGCAAGACTTAAGGCTTTTAAGGGGCATCCCTAAAAGAAGGACATGGGGCTGATTAATGGGGACCAGCTGTCCAGAGGGATCCCAGAAAGCCTTAAGAACATGAACATCTATCCATTTTAAAATATAAAAAAAAACACACAACCGTCTTTTATACACAACATAATAACAAAATTGAGTTAGCATGTCATTTAGTTTTGTAAATATATATAGAAACCACCAGAGATCTTACAATTTATTCATGATTAGTTTGAATGAAGTTGTGGCATTTTGCACAAAACATGGATTGACATTTATTGTGGCTTGGAAAGAAAGGCACAAAACAAGGATGTTACAACTAAGCCTATATTATGTCTTTTGGTAAATATTCAAAAACTATATTTGATTTTGTTAACAAATCTATGTGCTATTAGTGGATTGTTCTCAAACATTTCACAACTCTATCTATTGCCTACAGTATCAGCGTGGGCGCCTGAAAGGAAGCGGTGGTTTTAGGGATGAGAACATCTCAAACAAAGACTAGGGCTTTTACAGCTGCCAGAGAAAATTAAATCTGAAATTCATTTTTCTGATTGAAATGAAAGGGTAGTGTATTATGTGATTTAGTGCAGCTCTCCCACGCATGCTCTCTCACAATCGCATGATTTAATCAAAACACAGTGGAAGCAGACAGCAGGAGCCACCTGTTTGTTTGATATGTCGATAGCCTTGGAAATCTATGATTGAACTGTTGGCAACAGATAGATGTGCTTAATACATTCATACGTCTGCTCTATTGGCTAAATTTTAAATGCACCTCTGAGCATTTCTGTGGATATGAAATTCATCTGTGTTTAAATAGGCAACATGAACACATTTATGTGGCTTATTGTGTGATGGTCTGCTGATGCTTCAACTGAGGTCTTTGAAACACAAAATCTAACAAGTTAATATAGATCATCACATCTCTTTAGAGTCTGTTCAATAGACCTTGAAGATCAAAGAAGAGACCCAAAGATAGAAGAGGCACATGTTTGCTAAAAGAGGGTGCGAGATAGAGAGAGGATTTGATGTGTACTGAACAGAGGAAGAAGCATTGACAAATAAAGAAGCTACAAGACTGTAAACAGCAGAAAGTGTTGGAATTAAAAAATAAAAATTATTAGATAGTTAATCTAGCATGTTGTATACAATTATATATAATTTTGTAATTACATTTGAGATAAAAAAAAAAGTTGTAGTAGTAGTGAAATGAGTTGACATGGGAGGGGTTGAGGACTTTTGTTCCAAAAAAAATAATAAAAGCCATAAAAAGGAGTTAGGGCCAAACATGAAGTCTATTTTGGTCACAATTGACAAGCCCATAATGAATTTTCCAAAAAATTTAAAATACCATGTTTGCAGCACTCAAATTTGATGTTTTTTTTTTTTACTGTGAACTGGGAGTAAAATGTAAAAGTGCATTTCCTAAAAAGATAATTACATGTGTGTAGTGGCTAATTGATTCCAAATGTTTACAGTCCTGGCTGGTTAACCGAACAAAGAAGTTATTCGAGAATTGAATAAATCAGAAAAGGGAAAGGAAAAGCTTTTTGGAGGGCTCATGGAAGTATGTAGACATGGAAGTTATTTACTTAAGTTAATTATTTGGTAATGCTAATTTAACAGTTTTTAATTATAATTTGTGTTGTATAAATAATTGAATTATATAATTGATATTTTTTGCTACATTTTCAAACAACCAAGCCCCCATATGGAACAGCAGTCTACAGCATCAAATCAAATATGAGCAGTAAAAATTTTTTTACAAACTTCCTGCCATTATAACCAATATCAGGAAATTATTTTTGCACAATCAAAAACAAAACATGGATAACTACATCAGACAACCAATATCTAGGCAATAAAATATACACACATAACAGGAACAGTCTGGTCAACGAGAGCGTTGGTCAGACCTAGTGCATTCTGGGAGTAGTAGATTTCTGGACATTATTATGGTTTTATGTTAGTTTATGTGGTTATTAATTTACCACTACTGTGTTGTGGCTCATGAAAGTTGTGACCATGTTTTTATTCAAGTAACAAACTGAACACGAGTACTGATTAAATAGCCTTAACATTTCAAAAGGCTATAAGAAATCATGTTCATGTCAAGTACTGATATCCATGAAAGTAGGCCTGCAGCCAGAATGCTGGCTGAGTTATAGTCTTAAAATTATGTTTATATTTTCTGTCTTGGCTTTATTTATATATTTACTCTTTAAGCATTTTTCAATAAATGTATAACAGTTTCAGACTTTTCTTTGCAACCTTTACGAGAAATGGGATTGTAAATGTCATCTCCAGAAAAAAACCCATGAGCTACAGAAGCTCAAATATTCATAAACAGTGTAACCTGTAAATACACCATCACAGTGACTAAAATGTGCACTAAATTAAGACCTTCATCTCTTTCTCCCTGAAACAAACATCTCATATTTCTTCACTCATCACTTATGTCAAAAGACAATCTTTTCATTCTTTAAGCACCCATCAATTCACAGCACACACGTCAAGCAGTAAGCAGCTTAGTTTTATAATATTTAAGTCACCCATTCTAAAATGAGGACGTAGATTATAGTATCAGCTGCCATGTATGTGAACTTAATAATACTGTTATTCTAACAGCTAATATGCTTCTAGATGAAACCGCTAAAGAGCATTTAATATATTCTCCAGTTCTTCCTTTTAATCAAGGCCTCTGATAAAAACAACCACTGACCTGATCTCAACTCTTTCGCTCACTATTGGTGTTCAGCTGCTTTTAGAAGGTCTTGACCAAGGTGCCTGCTCAGCAAGGGTGGGCCGTACACTGTCGAGTGGGTGTTTGAGTTACCTTGGAAACCAAAGCTCACAGCTGGCTGCAATGGAAATGTAATTGAAAGAGTGGAGCAGGCGTTCACATCCTAAGGGGGGGTAGAAAGCTCTCCTGCTCACCACTGGACAGCAGCTTTTCTACTGTCCAGTTATTGTCTGTATCTAATTAAAAGAAGGGAAGGAAAATGTGATGCCCGTCTTATGACTCTTTGGTTACCAATTGAACAAAATAGAATCTGAGTTTTGATGAAATCATATAGAGACTCTGGCCTATATGACCTAATCGGTTATTTTTTTGTGGGTGGGACTTGCCGTGTTCGACTTTGTTGATCAAGCTTTTCAGCTCTTAGCTGGTCTCAATCTCTCATTCTTACTTGTTGTGTCTAAGTGTTGAAATAAACAAGATGCTATGGCAATACATGCTAAATGCATTTTCTTTAAGGGTACCTATTCTGCCCTTCTTTTTACATGATATGATATCAGTCTTGCTGGTCTCCTGGACATGCCAAATAAAGATTCCATTCAAAATACATATCCAATCCAATTCTGATAATTTATTATTAAAGTAATATTTTGGGGGGGCGTGTTAAATTGATATTGTTTTAACAGGACATGAATGGCTGCATATGTGAATTGCTCAGTACTTTTCAGAATGCTTTCATGATGACGAATTTTAATGCAATACTGATCCTGTGGAGTAAAGCAGAATCGCAGGCTTCGTTATTTGACTGGGATCTACTACACAGTGAATGTTAAAAACTCACAAAATCAAGTTGACTTAAGTTTTTTTTTTTTCAAAATCATCAAAAAATGTATTTTTGAAAGTACTGTAAAAGATATGCTTTATTCAATCAATCAAAATCTAATGTCCGTTTTGTTCCTGAATCTATGATTTTAAACTCCTCTTTTAAATCTGGCTTTAACTGGCTAACTGATTTATAGATACAAACATGCTAAAATAGTTTTTTTTTTAATAATCCCTTTTTTTTTTTCGTTTTATGTATGTAATTCAATTGAAGTGGTTATTTGTTGAGCAATCAATGCATTTGTCAATCATTAGTAGTGAGCAGGCCTAGTGGTGTAAGCTCTTTATGAAGTCATAAGCCTGAATTATTGTTTGACATTTTATTTTTTACAAAAGTACAAAAACAAATTTAATGAATGAATTTAACCCATTCTAATAAAAGATTGTTCACACCATTCATGTTCACGTTTATGGCCAAGCACTTTCCAAAGGTTGAGTTTCTTTTAGGTGTCTTGTAAATAACCATTTTTTTAAAGTTAGCTCTTGGTGCTCTTAAGTGTTTAAGGTTTTATTGTGTTTCAGTGTATAATCAAAACTATAGTTTTATATTGTTTAAGTATAGTATCAAAACTGTGCAACTGTGGAAGCCAATTTCGAACTGAAAAACACTGTTCTTAGTATTCTTGATTAGATCTAGTTTAAAGTATACATAGGACACATAGTATGAGGTTTGGGAAATGTGCACACTCATGTCATTAGTTAGCAGAGCAGTGATTTTTTTCTTTTCAAAAATGTATTTCTGTGAAAAACATTTTAGTAGTATTTTCTGTAATTAAGTCATTTACCTTAAAAGTTAAAATATTTATAATCTTTTCTTTCATGTTTATTTGAAAGTTTAATTAGCTTGATATTTATATTTCCTTTTCTTTTTTCCAACTACAAAAGTATCAACCCACACCCACCTCTGCTGTAAAGTAAGTGAGTTGCTCAGGACTCAATTATTTTTAGTACTTTTTATTCATAAGTGAATAGATTTTTAGACAAATAACTACTTGTTCATGAGTACATTTTAACTGAGTTTGTGTTACTTATGTTTAAGTAAAAAACAATATACTCTTTCCACCCCTGGTATCAACCTATATGAAGACAATTCGCTCACCGAGACCCTTTTGCAACCAAGTCATGTTTTCTTTAAGGCACTAAGTCCAGAGGAATGTTTTAAATTAAGCTGTAACCCTTTGTGTGTGGTACATTAGCATAAACACTAACAATTGCTCCCTTTATTTAGTCACAAGGTGCTAAATGGCTAAAAGGATCATCCTGTCTGCTAAATGCATAGATGTTAATGTAAGCAAAAACAGCACCATGTATACACACTTGAATTTTTAATTCACAAGATTAAAATTCAAGCCTCAAAACCTTCTACATGTGAGAAAACATGTAAAGGTTACACAGCTTTAAGCCTCTGTCAAGTTAATTAGCAATTCTGCCATTCTAAGAGCATAGTCCATCTTATTTCTTATTCATTTGCTTTTCGTCTTATTTTATAGGTCTCAAAGGGACATTAATTCAGGCCTATGATGCAGGAAAGTAGAACTAGAAATAACCCAAGGTGCTATTTTGACTCATCAGAGCAAGCAACTGCCTGATTAACTTAATGTCACAATTATCCTGAGCAGAGATAAAAGTGTGAAGTTACACAACATTTATTCTAACATTAAAACATTTTCGTGCCACTGCTTTCGGCATTTCAGAACACTTTCCTTTAATTAGGAGATGCATATTTCCCTGAGCCAATTGGTTCATCTCCCTGAAGAGTGCCTGGGTGGGTTGACAGCATACAGCAAAGAAATAACATATACTATTGAATTGTTTTGTGCCCAAAGCCAGCGAGTTAATACGCACACATGACTCACGTTCTCCCAGAGCAACTGCTGACCCGGCATCATCCAGCTCTAAACAACCATCCACAGGAGAATCCACCAATCAGCTACTTCACATCCTGCCTGCACAAGCTGGTTTGTTACAATCAACTACAATAAGCTATTGACACCGAAACAGTCCTAGCCCATCCCAAAGGTCTGAAGTTCAGTTTCCTTTCTCAGAAATCCAATCTAAGCTGGTCCTTAACTGGAGATTCTAGCTACTTAGACCAGCTCATGACCAGTTAAGAAAGAGATTAAACCAGCTCAACTCAAACCATCTGCCATCTTTCACAACATAACCACACAGTTTTTAAATGAGATTCAGCATCCAGTTAACTTAACAAGAGATCATCTTTTGGATGTACAACACATAAAAAGTATTTATTTTATGGCCGTTTATGTTGCATTGCGCACGTTATGTGTGGCTTGGAAGCAGCATCAGCCTAAGCATCTGACTCTGCACCATTTCTGCTCAAAGTTCTACAAGTAATGACCATTTACTATATATAAACAGCTTCAACAATGTGCCCATAGTTTATGTTTTTCTTTTCACTCGTCACCGATCAGGAACTCAATCATATTGGAGATCAGCTGCTCACCAGTCAAAACAACACATTTTACCATGGAAACAAGGCTACTGTCTTCTCAAAGTTGTGCAAAATTAGTGATAACAGATGGAGCAATTGTCAAAAGAAAGTAGGCGATTGTGGATTCAAAGTCTTAATGAAAACAGACAGTGAAATTGGAATTTGCTTAGCTCATAGTGTGGCGGGATCCTGTTTCCCAGTGCAGTTGCAGTGTGTATTTATTACACACCCGAATATTATGCAAGTAATTGTAAATGTATATCTTCACTTCTGTCCAATTTGTTTGTAAAAATGTGTTTATATTAATTAAACAAAAGCAGATACCAAAGCAATCAGGGGCAGTGCTCCAGTTCATCTATTACAGAGCTGCACAGAAAGGAAACTATTTCCTTTTTCATACATCTCTGAACAAACTTTTATTTTGGAAAATGTCTTTCACACAACCACTTACTCACTGTGGTATTTTTTTGTAACGGGCAACTACAGATAACATTACGAGCTTATGGAGCATTTCATTACTTGTTCAACTATTGTTAATTAAACACAGATACACTTTAATTATTTATACATTATGTATTAGTGTAAAGAGCCACAACAACAGGATATACAGCACAGTTAACTAGTTCTGAAATGTAAGATGTTAGAAATGATCTTAATATAAATGTTATGGGCAAGTATGATATTGTATGTGGTAAAGGATTATTTTTTATTGATTTGACCATTCTTTCTTCTATTTTAGGTCTTCACTATTTCACCTCTAAACTTTTATCAAACGACAATTATTATCCACCTTTCTATAGTGTCTAGTTGACCTTATTTTGGAGATCTCACCTCTCCTGCCTGTTTATGCTGTAGAATATTCATGAATTATCCAGACATCTGTGGCTATAACACTCCATCTGCAGTACCTCTTTCACTTTGATAAGTGTACTAAGGTGCCCTTTTCAGGCAACCATTTTGATTTCCAAATTCCAGTTTAATTAATTCAGTAAGAGTTAAAAAAATCTTCTGGGCTCAACAATACCTTCGCACATCTTTTAGAAATACGCTGGGTCCCACTACACTGAGACCAGATGATGAAACTTTTAGAAAATCCCATCAAGTGGAAAACCAGAAGGAATGCTTACTGCAGAAAACCATAATAAAAGCCCTATGTTCAATGTCCTTTACCAAATCTGCCACTTTCTGAAATTAAAATACCCATCTGCAATTTAATTACTGCTTATCTGGATTAACCTCCAATTATCAAATTAATTAAGCTGTAGTTGTGTGCACTTGTTCAATGTCATACTGTTATAATATAATCCATATCATTTGTGTAAGGAAAAACTCCACTTTTTGGAAATATGCTTATTGTCCAACTCAGATAATAAAGTGAGTTTAATTGTTTTAGAGTGTATTTAGCCATAATAAAGTTCTGGTGATTAAACTGTCCAATTTAATTAGACCAGCAGCATTTAAACTTAAACAGATTAAACACATTTCCTGTTATTACCATTGACTCTATTTAACAATGACATTGTATGTATAATGTCGTCCATAGCTTTTAGCAGAAAGCAAAAGAGGATCAGTATTACCTAAATTAAATCGGTCACTTCCTCCGTGTTAAACTTGGTCGATCAGAAATGAGGACAGTGAGACTTATTGGCTTGTGAGGGACTCTAACTCCAGTAGCCCAGCCTTTAATTATGCAGAAAAGTTTTATCTTAAGGATACTTATTCAAATAAGAAATCAAAAATCGATCTGCACCGAAAAACCTTATGAAGCTATGAGTCATGGTGCAATAGAGGAGTAAAGTTTTAAAATTCGAAAGTCTTGATCATTATGACTAGAAACTGGGGGGACACAAGTTTGTTTTAGTAAGGAAGGACCTGACTGGTATTTTTCAAAACTTGTACCGTCCATATAAAACCTTCCAGTTTAATTACACAACTGAAACAGAAATTTGTTTAAATCCTCTGTTTGTGTTCGTGTATGTATATATAGCAAAAATTCTAGTTAACAGTTCACTATTAGCCTTTGGAGAGAGCGCACCTACAAAAGACTTCCTCGGTTGATTCGGTTCAAGATGGATTTTAAAGATGCGATGCAACATTTTATGGCCATTTAACACATCTTATAATTAACAGCGTATAGGTGAAATTCAGTAAAGAGTAAGCTCTGCTGAGTGATTAAAATTTGTTTGTTATTTACCATTGAGATTAGCCATTTAAAAACCACAACGCAAAAAATGAAGTAGAAATACAGGTAACTATACTTCTGCTTGTACTATGGGGTAACATGCTATATCTGCTGTTTGAAAAGGTCATTTTTAACATTAACCCTCAGGCAGTGTTTGCGGGTTTGGTGGACCCATTGATTTTTAATCCCAATTATGTTAAAATACTTAAAAGTTATTTACTTTAGCCAGGAAATAGTGATTTAAACACAAATATACTTTATTTATTGTTTTTTAACCTTATTTCCTCACACTTAGAATTTAAACTGCAAGACCCATTACATTTTGGGGCTTTTAAGTCACACAATCATAGAATTTTATACTAAAATCAAAAATTGTATGTTTGTGTGATTTATTTTTGTGTGACCCCACACATTATACAAATGTGTGGGGTCATAAAAATGTGTTCTGATAAATGTTTTCCACTGAAAATTAGCTAAGGCCAGTGAATCTGTTTCAAATAATAATTGCTTTTATCATTTTTCTTTTGATGAAAACTGAAAATGTGTCCCACAGACCCAGACAGCATACAAGGGTTAAAGAACCGTAAAATTAAGAAAAAACAGGAACAAAAGAGTTCCTTTACCAGAGTATTTAATTTAACAGATAATTTTGTTCATCTGGTTACTTTTTCACATTTCCACAAATCAACTAAGTTCATACAATTCATGCAAGTGCAAGCTATTAAAGTGTACAGAAGTGGATTCAGTGTGTTAACTAATTTCAGCTCCTAACAGAAAGAGGTTCCCCATCGAGTAAACCATTTTAACGCTTTTATTGACACCACGCTTGTTCTGTACATGCTGTCTTAACCTAGCTAAAGCTGAGTCAACAGAACATTCGCTGCTTTGCTGAAACTCCCTGGGCATTCGGTTAGCCTAGTTATAGAGGGTAATCGACATCTGCTAAATTAAGTTTTTAATGATGAGTCTCTCAGACTGTTCAAAAACAAAATACATTTTGAGTTCACTCTCGATGAGTTTGAATATTTAGATTTTACCCCTAACTTGACCTCAAGGACAAGTATGTTTGAGAGACACGTCAGGTGATTAATATATTCAGAGCAATAATTTATTCATTATGCGTTTTCGGAACAGAGTGTCTCTGCATTATGTCCCTGTAGATACAAAATGAATTGGATTTTTTTCTACATTCAGCCCAAGGAAAAATTGCTGTCTAGCCTCTGATTTTAAACTTAAGACTGTAAAATCTAATTTTATAAAGACCTGTTCGAGGTACATTTAAGTTACAACAAGGGTTTGGTTAAAAAGCTAAACACGTGTAAATTTTTGTTAATACAGTAAACACAATGTTAAACATAAACATTTTACAGGCAAAGTATGAAATCTGCTGCTGCATTAAATAGAACGACTAAGCATTCTGTACGATATCTGCTGGTTTACGAATAGCATTTAGTATTATATTGTTAATTACTTTGCCAGGGCATTGTATAAATCGCCTAGGTATAAAGAAAGACAAGTACTTTCCAAGGAATTGTCCAGATCTCTCATTTTAAGCAAAGTATGTCAATTTTGTGCCGTTACATACTTTTCCTAGGAATTGAAAGTAATTCTTCAAACGGCTAATTACAATTGCATGCAAAGTGTGAAAAATTGGAAGGGTCATAAACAGTAAAATATCTATAAAAAACAGATTGATTCAATCCATCTAGCATTAAAATTACAAACAGTATACGGTTTATAATAAAATAATATTGTATTTGTTGATCAATATTTTATCAAATATGCAAAAATATGTTTGTGAAGACCCTTTTTGAATCACCTTTTGCTTCAACATTGAAAATAAGCGACAAGTAAAAGGGAGCTGGATGTAAAGTTTAATAAAAATTATAAGAAAACTGACAAAATCTCATCGAGGGACCTACTTCAGATCTCTTGCTAGTTTGGTATGAATTAGCACTTGGCCTAAAATAGTGCTTGATGCTCTATATAAAAAGTCATGTCTTGGTCAAGTATGTAACAGTGCAGAAATATCCTAATTGAACACTTTTAGCATTTTATACATTGCTACAGTACTATTCATTATTTAGAATGATTAAATTTCACACTTTGTCTAGAGTCAAATGTTCTGTTACCCATTCCCATTTATTAGTTTATCCTCAATAATCATCATTAAATGGCTTTTCAATCATCTGAAAGGATTTCAGAGAGTTTAAGCACTCGTTGGCCCAATTAATTCTGAACTGCTGTAAGACAGATATAAAATAGGGATGTCAGATGTGTACCGAGTACCAACTCGAAACAGAATTGCTGCTTCCAACCCAATAAAGAAGACAAGAAAATCCATAAAGAAGTGCACAGGGAATGTGAAAAACATTTCAAGACTCAGGAGACGACATCCTCAAGGTCTTTGAGAGAAACCAGGGGTTCACAGGACTATCAGTAAATTAACGATGATTGTTTAGTCTAAAATATAAAACTAATGTATTTATTCACACTGTTGACTATTTTGTTCATAGTCTTTGTTCACATTTTGTAGCATGTGTATAAAAAGTGATGAAAAGTGTGTCAACATTGTTTTTTCAAATTTCAATTAAATATACCACTTTTAAAAACACGATTATTTTATTCCACTACAATAAAATCAAAACAGCAACAGTCCAGAGGCAAATACAAAAAGGCAAAACTGCATGTCATATTTATTTATGAGAAAACACTATCAAAAACACTATTTACACTCCGCCATGCTCTAAACACAATTAAATATAGATTCATGTTGTTTGCACAGGATTTAAAATACAAAAGAAATGCCTTCGAATACATTCTGATTGTGTGTAATATAGTTTAGGTCAAACTCCATTCATCCAAATTTAATAGAAAACAAACTCGTATCAAACTTCATTTGAAAGAATATAATAATCACAACAAAGCATCTCATTAATATGAGTGAACATGAAAATAATGATGAGCAATTTGAGCATTAACCAAACAGCATGGCAAATATATGTTTAAACTGCATGAAGCATGCATACTGCTGTTGGTTTTCACACGGTCAACAGTTATGGTACAATTCAGAATGAATTGAAAAGAAAAATGGATTGCATGAAAGTTTGAATTTGATTTCACTTCCCTGAGTTGACCGATTTACTTGCTTAAAACTTCTATTTTTAAGGCTGGACAAAAGCTTGACTGGGTCCCCCACACATCAACCCAAGAACCTCTTTCACTGCCCCTCTCTCTATCCTGTATCTAAGCAACGCTGGCAGGTCGGTAAGGGTGGGTTCGGAATGAAACAAGACCCTCACATCAGCGGGAATTGCGCTGACACAAAGGGGCAGCTACATCTTTCTCGTGAGAGCCTCTCCAGAAACACTTTATCTCCTCACACTTGCTCTGTAGCTCTTCTAACATAAACAAAGGTTGAGACATCAATGGACTGACACGCACAAAACGCCCCGATCACAACAGGTTAGATTGCACAAAGAACACATTTAGTGATGCTCGTGCTTGTCTTACCTTGCACTGGATTTGTCGGGTTGATCAACCATCAGCTTTTAGATGTAGAGACACCCGCTTCAGCTCTTCTCTGGAATGTAAATTTCTGCAGACTGCTGAAGATGTTGCACTAAATGAACAGCGTTCAGGCTCCATGTGATCATTCACATGAATCCCATGTTATGTGAGGTCGTTTCCAGCGTCCTTGTGGATTGCTGTTGCAGATGTGCAGTTGGATTTTCTCCTGCTGTTCGTTATTTATCGACACTAAGCCCTTGGATGACATGCAACAATGTAATTCTCTCAATCCTGCGTGCAGTCCGTATATGAAGCCACCCAGCTACAAAAAAAAGCATCACTCCGTGTTCGCCACTCGCTTTATGAACTCTGCCGGGAAATGTAGTTCTTTTAAATAAAGAGGAAGTTTTATTGCAAGCATAACATTGTTTTTTGCAAGTTTGTTACTGTTTTGTATAAACATTGATGTTGCGTTTATTAAGGCTGTATCTGAAAAATAAGTTCGATGCGGTGAAAGGTGCCACGTTTAAGCTTTTAGTCTCTTAGACGGCATTTCCCATAATGCCTGCGTTACAGATGAGATTCACACCGGACCGCTAAATGCTTTGGAAGAAGATGCTGAATGAAACGATACAAAACCGAACCAGAGTTGATCGCCCAGAAAAAAAAATGTTATTTGTAACTTTATGTTATTGTTTTTTTCTTTTTACATCTGTTTTAGGTCTAGTTGTTATGGCGAAGTAAGTGCATCTATTAATTCTTAATTCGATATCCGACACATTTATGATAAAAATGCTCAGATGTGTTTTAGTATAATAAGACCCCTCCTTTTTCCTACTGCTCTAAACTATGAACAGTTTACATATTTTACAGTCATTGGTTTACATACGTGGCATTAAAATCAATGAAAGCGGTTTGTACGGGTCTGCGTAATTTCGATTGATGTGGTACTGCCATCTAGTGGTAACGATTGGGAAATAAATCTCGGTGATTTATTGTAAATTGTAAAAAAAAAAATCGATAATCTGCCGTTTAAACGTTGATGTTGACGAAAATATGCATTGGTTTATACGTTTGCTACATATTCATGAAATTGTTTAAAAACAAAATTGAAATCCACCGTTTTCTCACAATTTTACTCAGGCACATGTCCGGACACCGATATTAAGCGCCACAGGACTTGCAGGACCTCCGTCGTTCTAACGCCGTTTGAAAGAACGAGTGATCAGACAAATGCAGCGAACAAGTTTCTCATCCTTTTGAAATCTTCATCATCCTGATTGCAATTTTGGTAAACAGTTTTCATACACTTCCCACATGAACCCTTTTTCTCCGTCATACTGAAATGTATGTCATAACTGATTGTTTATTCTTACTAAACTCGGCTAGCCGCTTGGCTAATGATGAATGGGCTTCCCAATAAAGACAACGCAGAGTTCCGGTTAAGAGACTATTTTGTTTGTTAAACAAGTTTTTAATATATATTTGTTGCTAGATGACGAGGACGACGTTACATTGCTAATTTTTTAAGTTGTATATTTGTTTTCATTCTGAGTTTATAATTCGATCAACGTGTAAAACCGTTAACTTATCGATGTTGGTTATATATTTCTTAGATTAGCTTTAAGTTCCTATTTACAGCTTTTAAGTTACGTTAATCAAGAATACTAAATGTTAACACGCTTAAGTATTGTTTTGGTATGTTAAGAACATGACTTGTGTTTTGGCCTAACTTTACAACTGCCTTTTTTAATCTTGTGAATAAGGCACTCATATATATTATAATGTCCACACTAATATAACGTTCTTGTTACGTTTGGTATTAATAAGTTCTCATTTGAATTTAGGAGGAACGTGTTTAGTTTTGTCCTGAGCGAAAGAGTCCAGTGGTTGCAGCCATGTTTCTGTACAACATAACCCTGCAACGTGCCACTGGCATCTCGCAGGCGATCCATGGCAACTTCTCAGGTGTGGGCTCACAGTAGTCTGACATTTTCTTCAGAATCATTATGCTTATTCAAAAACACAAATGTTTAAGTTCGATCTGTTTCTTCTGATAGGAACTAAGCTGCAGGAAATCGTTGTTTCTCGTGGGAAAATCTTGGAAATGCTTCGTCCAGATGCAAACACAGGAAAAGTTCACACACTACTTACTATGGAGGTGTTTGGAGTTGTCCGGTCCCTTATGGCGTTCAGGTTGACTGGTGGAACTAAAGGTCGGGAATTTTGGTCTCGTTCATTTTTCTATCACCTTTTATCTATCACCTAACAGGGCATTTGAAAGGGAAAATGCTTTTTACCAGAATAATACACAACTTTTGTTTAATTTACAGACTTGAAAGAAAGTGTTCTTGTTCCGTCCTTATTTTTAAATACACAACACCTTGCTCCTATGTATATGCTGTTATTTTCCATTGCCTCTAAAAATAGTAATTGAAGAAGCATGTAGGAAAAATATGGCAAATTTGCCAAACCAATACTAGAAACACATCAAGGTCATCCATAAGAGATCGTGTTGGAAGACGGATTTCTGATCAGTCATTCTGATTTTTTATCAGAAGATGTATTGAAATTTTGTCTTCCGTTAATTGTCTATTTTGGAAAATACCTGAGGTTTTTCAAACAATCCAGCTTTATTTAAATATTTTGTGTCATCCTTGACCATTAACATTTACATAGCATTCCTTGTTATTAATTGCTCTGACTGATTAAAATGGACTTTTATCTAATTCACATAATGCAAGTTGACCTTTGGATATTGAGTATGGATTCGTTTTTCTGTGAGTTTAGATTATGTTGTGGTGGGGAGTGACTCTGGACGTATTGTTATCCTGGAGTACCATCCCTCCAAGAACATGTTTGAAAAGATTCACCAGGAAACGTTTGGCAAGAGTGGCTGCAGACGCATTGTTCCTGGACAGTTTCTGGCTGTGGATCCAAAGGGCAGAGCTGTGATGATAGGTAAACCAACAGTGGAAGGAAAATTATTGCTAGGTCCCTTTTAAATTCATTGATTATTCATGGCTATAAAGTTATGTGCTAAACCATACTTTTTATTTAAAAAAAAAAAAAAGTATATCAACTTTAATTTTGTTCACAGGGGCCATAGAGAAGCAGAAGCTGGTCTACATCCTTAACAGAGATGCAGCAGCTCGTCTCACCATCTCCTCCCCTCTAGAGGCACACAAGGCTAATACCCTTGTCTACCATGTGGTTGGTGTAGATGTGGGTTTTGAAAACCCCATGTTTGCCTGCCTGGAGATGGATTATGAGGTCAGTGTTATTTTTAAGTAATCTGGGTGATATCGGTAAAAGAGAAGGTTATTTTTCCTGCAAATGCTTTCATTTGTATCATGGTCATGAGGTGCAAATCACATCACTATTATGAAAACTAAATAACAGATTAAAATCACATAGCATAAAGAAAAAAAAACAATAATTTAGAAAACACTCCTGCAAACGAGAGCAAATACAACATTTCAGAATACACAGACATGTAAATAGTACTGTTATTTTTACCTACTGTCTATGGATGTGTGTGACTGGTGGGGTGGGCAGGGGGCCGTAGGCATGAAATGGCAGCCACGCCACGTTAGACTGCCCCAGAACAACCAAGGTAGCTTATCACCACTGGTATATGAATGTGGGGTGAATGATTAATGCTCTGACAATTGTAAAGTGCCTTTGAGCGTCTGTAAAAATCACTATATAAATAAAAGCAATATTATTATTATAACATCTCACCATATACTCTCTAATGTTGGATAAGGTTACATGGTGCTAATGACGCATGACCATCTTCCTCTAGAAAGTGAAATTAAAATGTATTGTTAAACTCAGCGATCATATACAGAACAGCTGAGCAATTTTGGAACTTGTTCACGCCACCATTACTTAATAGTAATTGGGAAAAGTAAAGCCATTGTTTGTAACTGCACTCTGTAGCACAGACACCACTCTGTAAATCTATCGCTCTGGGCACTTCCTATGTTTTTTGATTGACAGTACTTTTATTCAATCAGTGCTAGAGTGTCGGTTATCATTCTGTTGGGGCAGTTGTAGTCTGATGGATAAGGAGATCGACCTTTGATTAGAAGATCGTCAGTTCAATCCCCAGATCCACAGAGTTGAAGGGGGTGTGAGTGATTGCTCTCACATCTCCAATAACTACATCTGTGGTGCCTTTGAGCAAGGCTCCAGTCTCCCCACTGCTGTGTGTGTACACTGGGATTGGTTACATGCAGAGCACAAAATCAGGGTATGGGTCACTTATCCGGCCAACTTCATATAAAATGTCACTTCATAATATGCTATCCCTTGTATGGTTTGCACCTTACCACCTTAGTAAATTCATGATTTAATCATGGCTCTTTTTTAAAAATTTTAATGTTGTTTTTAGACGCTTGTTCATTTCATGCCCATCTGCTACTTTTAGTAATGAATTATCACAAATATAGCTTTGCCTAGCATTACTTCGAAGATGATTGCTTACCCCATGATCATTCATCTCGTACACCCCACCCCTGTGGCTTTCCAAACCTGTAATGGCTTTGTTCTTGCTCTGAACATAAGTTGAGATATTTTGGATATGACCTAGGATGGACAGCCCTGTTTACTCTGTCATACACAGTGTTAAGACCTCACAATCTGCCATGGGGAGCTATATGCAAGTTTAATGATCAGCTAAATGTTTCTTGTATGTGTTTGTTTGTTTTGTTTTTTTTTTTTTTTTTTTTAAAAATATCTTTAGGTTTGTTTTGTTGCTAACTCTAGTGATCTTTCAGGAAGCAGATAATGATCCTACGGGGGAGGCTGCAGCTAATACTCAGCAGACTCTGACCTTCTACGAACTGGATTTGGGTCTCAATCACGTTGTGCGCAAATACAGTGAGGCACTGGAGGAACATGGCAACTTCCTTATCACAGGTTCTGATGTTTCCAAATGTCAACTTAAACTTAAATGCTATATTGAGGATTGCAAGAGGGTCTGTTGCAACACTTTAAGCAAAACAAAGTGTTATTTTATGACTGTTGTATAACACATGTATGTGGGCTGCATGTTTTCATCCAGTTTTTAAGCTGATTACTTTCTAGAGACTGTAAGAAAGACTTGTGTTGGAAGTTACAAACAAGATGATTACAAAACAAAGTCCTCAATATTCTAAACTTTTTAATCTGATATAATTGTTTTGAATACCAAATAGTCTTGTGTTGAAATGATGAATATCTTCATGTCTCTTCTCTGACTGTTTATGAAGAGCTCATTATGATATCTGATTTTCATGGAGTCAGCAGGTAACTGTTTTCCCAGGTTTTACTTTCAAGTGTTAAATGGACTTCTGTGTACCTGTGTGCTGTAGTTCCCGGTGGTTCAGATGGACCCAGTGGAGTACTGATCTGCTCTGAGAACTATATCACCTATAAAAACTTTGGGGACCAGCCAGACATCCGTTGCCCAATCCCACGCAGGAGGGTGAGTTTTTATGGTCTTAGCACTGCTCTTCGTTTTCAGTGTTATATGCTCAAAATGTTGTAAGCTCCTAGTGAAGTGATGAGCTATTCATGTCTCTTCTCTGACTTTAACTGAAGACTCATAAAAGACCTCTGATCATATATATGTTTGTGTTGTATAGTAGTTTCAGACTTATTTCTTGTGTTCTTAAAATGTGAACTGTAACTAAACTACACTTTTCCACATCACTCAGAATGACCTGGATGATCCTGAACGAGGCATGATCTTTGTCTGCTCTGCCACCCACAAGACCAAATCCATGTTTTTCTTTTTGGCCCAAACTGAACAGGGAGATATCTTTAAGGTTACTTTGGAAACAGATGAGGAGATGGTGAGTGTAATCTGACTAAAAACCAAATTGGTTTCTGTTTCTAGAGATATACGTGTGTGCGTGTGTGTGTATATGTATATATATATATATATATATATATAATTACAAAACTCTTATAAGGGGGTTAGATATATACTATGCAAGCTATGATGGCTTTTTACCTTAATTTTTTTCATTGATGCGCACAGTCTCCATACCTGTGTGTATGCCAACTGTGAAGTTACCTCAAAAGCAACACTTGATGCTATCTCAAGCTGCCACAGAGTACACAATAAATATTCAGCCACACTATTCTGTATGTATGATCTATTAAACTGACAAAAGTTCAATACTTACAATGATTTTTTTCATTTCGCACATTTTCAGTTGTTTATAATTTTTATTTCTAATACATGTTTAATTAATGGCTAAAAAATAATAATAATGACCATATCAACATGCCTATCACTGATTATCGACAAACATTATTAATGCTTACCAATACAATTGACATGTTTAGAGAAAAATGAGAATACAATGTAGTGTGCCAATGAAGACACTACAGGTTTTTCCATAACTTTCCAAAAAATTAAAATTGCTCTTGCTGTACACACTCATCGTCTGTAAAAAAAAAAAACACACATTGTTTTATCCAATTTGCACAGATGGTAAATGTCAATCAGTTATGTACCCAACAGTCTGCTGTGCTTATGAACTTTACTTTTTGAGTCATGGGGAAAGCATAGTCTGCTGTTAGTTTTATGGAATGCCAGTTTTCAGTAATACAAATTCTCGCCCTACAAAGTGATGTTTGTTCTGATCAAATTCTAGTCAAGCTCTTTCATGGTTGGCGCACACTAGAATGCAATTATTAGTCATTTTCTTTATTGTGTCTGAGATGATGAATCATCATGTCTCTTCTCTGATTGTTTGGTGAAGAGAGTAATCTGAGATCTGATCTCCATGGGCGCACCAAAGCTTTTTAAGAGAATATTTTCTAGTGAAGGTTTTGAAATCCATATTTTCACAAGTATTTATTTATTTTTCATTCAGGTAACTGAGATCAGGATGAAATATTTCGATACCATCCCAGTGGCCACAGCCATGTGTGTCTTGAAAACTGGCTTTTTATTTGTTGCTTCCGAGTTTGGAAACCAGTAAGTACATTGTTCAATTATGCCTCTGCTTGACTTATTTTAGGTGTTGCTTTTTGACCTGTTTTTATTTTTCTGTCAGCTACCTGTATCAGATTGCTCACTTAGGTGATGATGATGATGAACCAGAGTTTTCTTCAGCTATGCCTTTGGAAGAGGGAGACACATTCTTTTTCCAACCTCGCCCCCTTAAGAACCTTGTACTGGTGGATGAGCAAGAAAGTCTCTCCCCCATCATGTCCTGCCAGGTGTGTTCATTTGCGCTTGCATAGATGTTTTTGAAGAGCAATTATGCGCACAAATGTTAGAATAGTAAATTGGTGTGAACTGCTAGTTACTAAATTAGGTCAATGTGTGGAGAAAATCAGCTTACCCCATAATGTCTACAAGAACCACATAACTTTTTTTTTAAGTTATGGTACTCATGATGCTTGTTCTGAATTGCAGATTGCTGATTTGGCAAACGAAGACACTCCGCAGCTATATGTTGCATGTGGCAGAGGACCCAGAGCCACCTTGCGAGTATTGAGACATGGTCTTGAGGTTAGAGTTGCTAAGTTATATTTACATGGCAGCATTCAAAATGTAGTTGCATGATAGAAATGACACCTTTGCATCTTTGGCAGCCTATGTGGTTTCACACATCTGATTATAGCCTTTCCATTTCTTTGGTAAAATGTATAAATTTCCCTTGTTTGCTTTGATCACCAGGTGTCAGAAATGGCTGTTTCTGAGCTGCCTGGTAATCCTAATGCTGTGTGGACGGTCAGGAGACATGTAGAAGGTAAAAGTTTTTACGTTTTAAGATATACAAAAGTTAAGTGTGTTGGTGTGGGAATTCTAGAAAGGAGAAAGTGTTTAGATGCATCCCTTTCGCAAATCATTCCTTTAAAATGGTGAGATCAGGGAATGCATTTGATTTACACGCTACAGTTATGATGACAATCAGATCTGTACCAAAATATGTTGAATTTCCCAATTAATATATATTTTTGCAACATGTATGCCGCCCTTTAACCTGCTCATTTTGTCTTTACTGGAAAGGCCTTAAGTAGTTAATGTTTAAATGATTTGTTTGGTTAATAGATAGCTGGTCTTTCCCTGAAGTCATGTGATTTACTATTGGGTTTTAGCTTTAACCTGTGCCAGAATGTGTAAGGAGTCAGTTTCATTTTGACTGATGTCTTATGAAAAGCAAGTTATAATGAATTTGTACCTCGTTTGATGGGATGTTCACTTTGATGGGATGTTCATTGATAACTGTATAATTATCATTTATTAACAATTTCTCCATCTAGCGTTGTAAATTAATCATCTCGCCTTACCTTGTTTGTCTAATGTTGGCTAACGTTACATTGTGCTGAGTTCCATGGTGCTAAGTTCCATGGACGCATAACCATCTTCCTCTAGAAAATGAAAGAAAATTTTTTTGTTAAACTCAGCAACTATATACATAACTCTTAACATTTTGTACTCCTCGAGGGCCATCATGTATGGGTTGCTCTGTTGATGACTCACGATTTACTGTTTACATTGAGATTCTAGCTCCATAGTAATGAATGGGGTTCAGCGATCAGCTGAGCAATTTTGGAACTTGTGCATGCCGCCATTACTTAATAGTCATTGGGAAAATCAACCCAATTATTTGTAACTGCACTTTGTGGAGTACAGACCACTCTGTATATCAATCGGTCTGGTCACTTCCTATGTAGTTTGATTGACAGTACTCTTGTACAATCAGTGCTAGAGTGCCGATAATCATTCTGTTGGGGCAGTTGTGGTCTGATGGATAAGGAGATCGACTAAATTAAAATAAACTTCAATGCTCACCCCTATCTTTAATTAAACATCTGGGTCTAACCGATCTGCATATCAGCCATGAAAGAAACCACAGAAAAGCAAAGCAGATGAATGACTCAAAGCACCCAAGTCTTTCTGTACCTCAGTTTGTCATTCAGTATTTAACTGTAATTTTAATAACCCCACAGAAGTTATTATCCATACTTCAAAACACGATGACAACAATAAATACAATTGGGGCTTTGTGCAAAACAGACATTGTAGTAATTTCTCCTGCTCTGAAAACATGGTAGGTAAGTTGGGTGTTTGCTTGGAGTCATCAACTGAACAATGAAACTTGTGTTTTTTTTTATCGTATAAAATTATAAATGTTGTGCTCATGAAAAAAATGTTTTACTGGAAGTTTTTTTTTACATTTTCAATTGTATATGTAAGTTTGTATTTTTGTTTGTTTGCTTTCTTGTTTGCAGATGAGTTTGATGCCTATATCATTGTGTCCTTCGTCAATGCCACCTTGGTTCTATCTATTGGTGAGACTGTGGAAGAAGTGACAGACTCTGGCTTTTTGGGCACTACCCCCACACTTTCTTGCTCATTACTTGGGGAAGATGCTCTTGTGCAAGTAAGATTCGTTGGTATTTTTCTGCTTGAAATTATTTCTTGCAAGAAGCTGACTAAGGAATTCATTTTATTGTGTCTCTAGGTGTACCCTGATGGGATCCGTCACATTCGTGCAGATAAAAGAGTGAATGAGTGGAAGACTCCTGGGAAGAAAACAATCATCCGATGCGCTGTTAACCAGAGGCAGGTGGTGATTGCTTTGACCGGAGGAGAACTTGTATACTTTGAGATGGACCCGGTATGTTGGTGACATGCTCAAACAAGCTCCTAACTACTGTTTCACAGTTGTTGTTTTTTACATTTTGCGTCTGTTTTAGTCTGGACAGTTAAATGAATACACTGAGAGGAAGGAGATGTCTGCAGATGTGGTGTGCATGAGTTTGGCAAATGTCCCCCCTGGTGAACAGCGTTCCCGTTTCCTAGCTGTTGGATTGGTAGACAATACTGTCCGCATAATCTCACTTGATCCTTCTGTAAGTTCTTCATAGTCCCTTTTATTTGTCCTCTCTAAACACATGCGTTTGTTAAATGTGTATTTTGTGTTCCACAGGATTGTTTGCAGCCGTTAAGTATGCAAGCCCTTCCAGCCCAGCCAGAGTCTCTTTGTATTGTGGAGATGGGTGGAGTGGAAAAGCAGGATGAGCTTGGAGAAAAAGGATCAATTGGGTTCCTGTATCTTAATATTGGCCTGCAGGTAAGATATGTTTATGAGTCTCAGCCTGCGCTTGAATTAAAAAGCAGAGGAATTAAACAGGTTTTTTTTTTATTTATTTATTTTTTAATACATAAACAGCACTATAAATATACATATTTAAAATCATGTCTTTTGTAAATCTGGCAAACCTAGCTCTAACTCTGGCAAGCAAATACCTGATTTTTCACTGAGAATTATTACGAATTTCATCTTGTTTGTGAATAAATGCAATTATTTTACTGAAATATTTAATATATAAAAAATATTTATCTTTACAATTTAAATATGTAAACATAACTTAAGGAGAAATTGCTGATTTTCTTCCATTATTTTATTTTTACCTAAATATACATTTAATTATTGTTACTCAAACCATAATAGCAGATTAAAACCAAAAATCTAAATTTGCAATAAAAACTGGTAATTCATTTGAATCCTCAGATCATCCCGCAGATTTTTTTTCTTAGTAGGGAACTCAGACATAGAGTTCTCCTGAAGCCAATTCTTTGAAATCGTAGCTGTGTGCTTTGACTGATTATCCTGTTAAGACACTAAAACTGTTGTCCCACGATGAGTCATCTACTTTTGGGAATCTTATCTTTAAGAAAGCATTTTTCAATTGGGCTTGATGTTGTTTGTTTTACTAGTCTAAGAAAGTCTTAACACACCTTTTTAAAATCTATGCATTTTTGTCTGTTGTTTGGTTACTAATAAGATGTTACTAATATATTCTTTTTTTATTCTTCTCTTTCTTTAGAATGGAGTGCTGTTGCGCACAGTGCTGGACCCAGTCACTGGAGACCTTTCTGATACTCGAACTCGGTATCTCGGCTCTCGTCCCGTAAAACTTTTCAGAGTTCGGATGCAAGCCCAAGAAGCTGTGAGCCTCTTTTATAAAGAGTATTTTTGCATGAATGAGTAACATTTCTGACTTACAACATGAAAATTCACACTGTAGGTCCTTGCCATGTCAAGCCGTTCCTGGCTGAGCTACTCGTACCAGTCTCGTTTCCACCTTACCCCATTGTCTTATGAAACCTTGGAATATGCTTCAGGGTTCGCTTCAGAGCAATGCCCTGAAGGTATTGTTGCCATTTCAACAAACACACTGAGGTAAGCCAACTTCAGTTGTGTTGTGTTTATAACATGTATACATAGATTCACAGTTTTGGAATAATTTATAATTTTTTTGTATTTTAACTTGGACCTGAACATTGTCACTTTTAAAGCCTATTGAATCAGTTGAATCAGATCTTTTATCTTAGAGTTAAATAGAATCAGGCCTTTACTTTTTCATTGTACTCTGGAGATGAAAGCTAAGTATTTAAGTTATCGGTAAATAATTGTGACTTTTGCATTGAGTGATATTTATAACCTTTCAATAGCCAGATACTTATTTTCTTTATAAATTATTTAGTTTGAAAATAAAATATGAGTCAGCTAGCTTTTTGTTCATAAGTGTTAATTTTTTGTTAAATTACAGCCTCAAAGCAAGAGTTTTTTTTCCAATCCCACACTTAATAACTAATCCATTCATTAACAGGTGTTTAATCTTGCTCGGCTTTAACATTCACTGGATTCTTTTCATGCCTCACTTCATCCTCCCTCAGGATTTTGGCTCTTGAAAAACTGGGTGCTGTCTTCAACCAGATAGCGTTCCCACTGCAATACACTCCTCGCAAGTTTGTCATCAACCCAGAGAACAACAATCTGATCCTGATCGAAACTGACCACAATGCCTACACTGAAGCCACCAAAGCTCAGCGCAAGCAGCAGATGGCTGAGGTCAGTCAACCTGGAGTACATAGGGATTTTATTCCCTCATCATCAGCTTAGCAATTTTACTTATCTCTCTTGTCTGGCCGCTTTATTAATTTTTCCCAGTATAATCATGCTGTGAGGTAAAATTTCATTGCCTTGGTGACGGAAGTTGCTCGTCGTGTCTGTTTTGTGGATGCCTCATCATGGGTTGATTGCAGGGTAATTCCGTATTGTGCAGTCATATATGTGACGCGATCTGAGAAATGGACAAGTTGTGGTTAATGTGGTGGTCCATGAAAGATGAATCATGTTAATGTAGTTCTCCTGGAGTTTGTCAATCTAGTCCACTCAAGTAAAACAAACTGTCTAAAATGCTCATTTCAGAATTTATTGCCCAACACAATGGAGTTTTGTTTATTTGCATATTGTTTTAGAATAGCTCTTATATACACTATGTGGCACAATGTTTGTGGATGTCCCATTATAATGAACGGGTTTGGTTTGGGCATTTTTGGTGAACATTCATATAAATTTTTCAACTTACAGTGTAGTCCAAATACATTTTTACTTCCAACTTCAATGTCATGGTCTATGCCACAATGCTTTTGTGCACTAAATGATTTAATGGTTTTTGTGGCAGAGGAATTTCACTGACCTCTACAACCCACACATGAATTCCACACAACTCATTTGAGAGGAATTTTAATTGTAGTTATAGTTGCAAATTGATCTTAGTGATTTAAAAGATCGATGAGCTTAATTATATGTTGCTATAAAAGGTAGCTATTATTGCCTTTTAGTATAATGTATTATTAATTTTGGGAAGATCTCCTTAACATGCCGAGTAAAGTTTATTACATATGCATTAGTACTTTTTTATGAGTCCCCCCAAAACTAATTTTGAGGGTGTCTTAAACTTTTTCAAAGGAACATGTTCCACAGAAGAATGGTAGCTTGCATTCTAATTTAATTATTACCCCTTGAAGTAAAGCAGAATCCAAGATGGTGATCTGACTGCAATTTTTCATACAAGTTCTCCAGTAAGCAGTGAGTTAAAGCAGCATTTGTAGGCACTGTAAATAAATGTAATGTTTTTAAATACATGAAGATTATTTGCTTATTACAAGGCCCGAAGCAGCTTGTTTAGCATTTGATTAACATCTGATTTAAAACTGCTCTTTAAAATTTGGATTTCAGGAAAAAAAGAATTTTACTGACGATCTTCTGTATAAGCATGCTAAGACTTGTTTAAATAGTCTGATGTTGTTGTTGTTTTTTTAGTTTTACTCTTATTTTGCCTTTAGTTCACATTATTATGCCATTTCTTGGAAGACCCATGCATCTTGTCAATCATAAGTGGTTGGTAGGCCTTGCAGGAGAGACAGTTTGTGATTGTTTTTGTTCTCCTTTAACATTTTAGGAAATGGTAGAGGCCGCAGGAGAGGATGAAAGGGAACTGGCTGCAGAAATGGCTGCAGCTTTTTTGAATGAAAATCTCCCAGAAGGCATATTCGGGGCACCTAAAGCGGGCTCTGCACAGTGGGCCTCATTAGTGCGCATGATCAACCCCATTCAAGGAAACACACTTGACCTGGTACAGCTGGATCAGAATGAGGCAGCTTTCAGGTGAAGAAGCTGATAGAGAAAATGAAGTGGACAAATTATGCTAAATAGAATAGCAGAAAGTTTGGTGTGTCATTACGTTGTTTGACTTTGGTTTCTCTATTTCTTTGCAGCATTGCTGTTTGTCGCTTTTTAAATGGTGGTGATGACTGGTATGTGCTGGTAGGAGTTGCCAGAGATATGATACTGAATCCACGCTCTGTCGGTGGGGGCTTCATTAATACTTATCGACTAGCTGGAGATGGCGACAAGCTGGAGTTTTTGCACAAGGTGAGTGAAACAGAAAATGACTCTGCATGAAAGTAATTATGGTTCCATGTGTTAGCTGGGGGCTCAGGAATGTGGAATTTCCCTCAAATCATTAAATGTTCCGTTCGTACATAGCAAATCACAAAATTAAACATTTTGGTTTGCTGGCTGCAGTACAGCAGTGCTCTTTAATGATCGTGCATATAAAAATCACATGGTTAGATGTGCTTTATGCTGAACTTAAGTTTCTTGTTCACAGACACCAGTAGAGGATGTGCCACTGGCTATTGCTCCCTTTCAGGGAAGAGTGTTGGTTGGAGTTGGCAAACTTTTGCGAATCTATGATTTGGGAAAGAAGAAGCTTCTGCGCAAGTGTGAAAACAAGGTGAGACATCTGCATTTGTGAAAATTGTTTTCCCTACATCAAAAACAAGTGGCCGTCATACTTTTTATATATCCTAAACTGGAGACAAATGGATATCACTCAGCAATCGATGGGAGTGCCAGATTGGACAGTCCAAACTCACTCAGTAATTCTTAAGCATTCACATGGATTATTTGTAATTATTATTAAGCAGATTAAGAAATCGTTGTATTCACTTTTAACCCTGGACCATATTTTTAATCAAGTAAATAAAAAAATAGTTTTAACGCTTTTGAAGAAGTTGGTTTTAAACATAAAATTTTTGTCACAAACAGCCTACAGTAAACCAAATGATATGAAAACAGATATTTATGCCATTTTAATGACTTCATAAAAAAACATGATGCATTATAGCATTAAAAGAACTGAAGTTTATTCATGCCTTTCATTCCCAGATTTCTGTCCAAACACCTTCTAATAGTTGACTCTTCATAATGGACACTTTTTAAAATGAGCCGGTTTCCACATGAAAATGGCATAATACAGAAAAAGAAATGTAAATAAACAAAAAAAGGCAGTGTTTTGACAGGAAAAATGGTTTGCGACACCCTGAAAACATTTCAGTTGTACTGCCAGCTGATTTGGTAATATTATCTTTTCTCTAAATGTTAACATTGTTTATTTAATTTTTTTCAAAACCCAGATAGGGAGTTCTACCACGGTGGTCACTATGGTGACAAGCCTATTTTTTTGTTGTTTTTGCAGCATGTTCCCAACTTGGTGACAGGGATCCACACAATTGGTCAGCGTGTGATTGTGTCGGATGTCCAGGAGAGTTTATTCTGGGTGCGCTACAGACGTAGTGAGAACCAGCTCATCATCTTTGCAGATGACACGTATCCTCGCTGGGTCACCACTGCCTGCCTACTCGATTATGACACCATGGCTGCTGCTGATAAGTTTGGAAACATCTGTGTGGTGGGTGTTGACACTTTGATTTCAATGTCTTTGAAACAGCCATTGCCATATGATGATTTTATTTGTTAAATCAATTCAATCTAATCTAATCCTTTAATTCCCCTGATTGAAACATTGAAGTGGTTTATGGTGTTTATAGAGCACAACCAACCCTCTTCAACTGCTTGCAAACTAAATTCATGCTTATTTATTTGAAGGTTCGACTGCCCCCAAACACCAGTGATGACGTTGACGAAGACCCCACAGGGAACAAAGCACTATGGGACAGAGGCTTGCTCAACGGAGCATCACAGAAGGTGGTAACATTTGCTACCCTCAATATCTAATTTGTCACATATCCTGGATGCTGTTTGCAAGAGTTTTCTGTTCTTACCACTTTGTTCCTCTTTTGTTTTTATTGGTCTGATCAATTCTGTGGTTGCTGTTCTCCTTGCACAGTGACAGATTTGCATGCCAACACATCTGGCTGGTGTCCACATTCCACTTTTGGTTCTGAAATGTCAGGAGCAAGTTTTCTCACCAGAAATCATTGTGTAAGATTTGTAGCATTGAAGTATTTAGATGGAGTCTAGGGAAAGTCTGCGTTTGTGCACCAATGACTTACATCTAGTTTTGCTGGATTGTCCAAAAGTGTGTGTAATAGGAGCTTGACCTGTTATGGAAAAGAAATCCTGCCTGAAACGGGTGTAGATAAAGACTTAAATAAAGTCTAAGTCAGTGTGATCACAAGAAAGTTGTTTTTCACTGCTATTTAAGGGTTTTTGTTGTTAACTAAAAGGATGTGACACTCCAAAAGACCTTGTGAATATCTGTTCCCAATACCCTGTTTGTCTGCGTTCATGACAGACATCATACAAAGCATTTCTTGTCTAATACACAAAAAATCCATTGATGACCCACACATTCTTCTTGTGTCTCGAGGATATTCACACCATCTTTAGTCACTTTATGAGCTTTTTCCAGTTTGGTTGAAAGAAAATGATGCTTGTATTACACAACCTCAAGCATTTTTACAACTACTTGTCAAAACACGCACACATATTGTATAATAGATTAGATGAAAAGGGATTTGTTACTCATAAAAGAAAAAAAAAATTGAAAGTAGCATTTTATTTAAGCAGCCAGAGTGACTAGTTCCAGAGGATTATTTCTTATTGTAAAAAAAAGTTTGGTTTAGGCGGTGTTGAAAACAGAATATTTGATCTCGAGATAACTTTTTTTAATGCAAGTCTCCTGATTGGAATAATTTGATCAGCTGTTGACTGAAGCAACTCCATGTGTTTACGCCAAAGGTCAATGGAGGTTCAAAACTAGCTTCAAATATTGAGCAACAGAATACATCTTCAAACTTGTCTGATCCTTGTCCAGTGTGCTTGGATGTGCTTCTTCAGGTTGACTGAGAAACTGCTGTTACACACTTTCACTGACTTTCTCTGTCTTTAAGTATGTTAGAATATCCTATATACGCAGACTCTGCACATTCACATTAGTGTTTGGCTCGAGATGAAATGAAACCTCTCACTGATTATTTTTTCTCTCTAGTTTAGCTGTTTATAAAGGTGTTGCCTTATTTAATTGATAACAAACAAGGTTACTGTGTTAGAGTACACCTGGTTTGTAACTAGATTAGGGTGTTAACTTAATTTATTCATTGAAGAACTTGAAAATAACACTTTGGTCAAAGTTCCTTTTTAGAAACGTTTTATATATTACACTTTTTTAATAATAGTTTATTTGTTTGATAAAAATATTGTTTTTAAAAACATGTGAAATATTCTAGAATTCAAATATAAAATGTCAACCTCTTGGAGATTTTTTTCAATGCTGCTTATTTGTTTATTATTTAAAAAATTAAGGCATCAGGAAGCTTTTTGTTGTATCTGTGCTTGGCAGTGACATACTATGTATTTTTACTTGTTTCATTTTAACAGGCAGAAGTGATCATCAATTATCATATTGGGGAGACAATACTGTCCCTTCAGAAAACTACTCTTATCCCTGGGGGGTCCGAGTCCCTGGTGTACACGACACTTTCTGGAGGCATCGGCATCCTTGTCCCCTTCACCTCTCATGAGGTAAAGTTTCCCAAAAGAATGAACTAGTAGTTACTCATAGGCCCGTCATGATTACTAATAAATCAATCAACTGCTTGGTAAATTTGCTTAAATAAAAAATTAGCTCTTCTGGTTCTGCTTTCTGAAGAAATGTTAAACTTTTTCAGAAAGAAGTCTCTTCTCAAAAGTTTTTATAAGAATTCTGTGAACTAAGTACATCAGTTTAAAAATGAAACATGGATGAACTTTGTATTTAAGATTTTTGTCTATCCATATTTCACACATCTAAGCATCAACATCTGATCAAACGATCGACAGCACTTGTGTGTTTAAATATCTTTATTCTACGTCCTAGTTTTTGAAAGTCATATGCTTAATTGTATTTTCTATCATATTAGTCATTATAAAATGATCTCAAAATAGCGTGTTGTCACAAGAGGCTTACTTGCACAATGATTCCTCTTACACATCGTTTGTTGTAACCTAAACCTCGTAATATGTGATGGCTGGAACTTCCTTAAAGAAAGTTATTCAATGTAGATGTCATCAAATACGTGGGTCAGTAGCAAATAAGGTTTGTGAAAGTTTTTTGTTTTTCTTATTATTTTTCTAAATAAAACAATGCTATATTAAAACTGTATTAGTTTCAGTTTAAATGTATTGTTTTTGTTTGCGTCACGGTAATTTAGATAATCTTTCTACCCAGTTGTAACTAATTAAAGACTAACAGACCCATTAAGCTGCCCAATAATGTAACCACAAAAGCAAGGCAAACAATTAATAATAATAATAATAATATATTATTATAATTATAAACGTATTAATTTATAAGATTATTATAATAATAATAATAAATACTAATGTCATACATTTTTAAATATATATTTTAAATGTAAACTTGTATATTTCTATATTTTAAAACATTTGATTGATGTGACTGTGATTCTTTAATTTATTAAACCTTTGAAAATTAACCTTTGAAATGTCTAAGTAGGTTTTCTAAATAAATGTATTGACTGTTTTTGACATTCGTAGTGATTCATTATTTGTCACTGACCAAATCAATGATCACATTTTGAAAGTACTTCTCTGCCTTGTCTTCAGGACCATGATTTCTTCCAGCATCTGGAGATGCACATGCGCTCTGAGTTTCCTCCTCTGTGTGGCCGTGATCATCTTAGCTTCCGCTCATACTATTTCCCAGTTAAGGTAAGTTGATTCATGCCATTATTATATAGAGAATTGTAATTATACATTTTATATTTTTTGTCTAAAATAACAAAATCAGTGTAAGAGCTGCCAATGCAAATTAAACATGTATATCTTAACCCTCATCAAAGAGAACCTGGGAGCTTATATAGAAAAATATTACTGAAAGCAAGGTTTGCAAGACAGTTATTTGCTAAATGAAAATTGTTTTTGGAAAAAAAAGAAAATGTACATTTTTTTCAATTAGTTACATATTTCAAGCTAAAACTGCTTTAAAAAAAAGTCAAACATTTTTTATCCTTTTTATTATTTTTTTTTTTAAAGTCAACCACATTACTGACCTAAAGTACCAAATGTTTTACAATTCAGGATTGCTAACACTAATCGCTAAATTCGTATAGATATCATTCTCATAAAATTCATAAACTGGATTTTTACCTTTATCTTTATAAATAGATCATCTTAAATATTATCAACAACATTGGCTTTTGTAAGTTCGTAGCTGGGTTCTACTTATCAGTGACATTATCTATGAACGTCAAACTGATGTTGGTTTAACAGATTTTTGCCAAACAAATCAAAATGTTATTTTTACACATTTTTACAGTAGTTTGTTATTTTGTTTTTGGCCACTAACATAAAATTAAATGGTGGTACATCATTGAACAATGCATAAGTGTTAAATCAACTATTTAAATCAAAACAATTATTGTTGACTACACTAGGCAGGCACTACTGCATCCGTATTTTGTTTGCTCATGATGATGAACAAGTGTGTTCTGGTACAAAATAATATTTTTGAATTTTGAATTTTTTTTTATTAGTGATGTGTTTATTTTTTGATGGTGAATAAACTATTGATGAAGTGTTTAATGATGTCCTTATATTACACTTTTTATTAAATATGAAGTGCGCTAGTTATTTGGAAGATTTTACATGTCATAAAGCAGGGTAAATGATACTTCTACTAGGGTTTTAAAATTCACACTCTGCAGGATTCATTTTATTCATCCCTTCTTCAATCCTTCCAGAATGTGATCGATGGAGACCTATGTGAGCAGTTTAACTCCATGGACCCTCATAAGCAGAAAAGTGTCTCGGAGGAGTTGGACCGGACACCACCAGAAGTGTCAAAAAAACTAGAAGACATCCGAACACGCTATGCTTTCTAAGATCTTCACATCTGGTCAGCGCACCTTGAGAAAGTTGGTTGTTTTTCCAGACTTCCCATGGCTGTGGTCTCCAAACTTTCCTACCACAGATACAGAAGCACAGTGAAGGAACTTCCCACTTTAACCAGGGCCAGCTGGGAGCTCAATGTCTCAGTGGTCACTGTCCTGCTTCAGATGACTGGTTGGTTCTTCACTCGCCACAAAACGTCTTTGGATTTATGTAGTGGTTTCACAGAAACAAAATGTCTGAGGAATGTTGCAAGTACAATGCATCATCAGCATGAGCTTTCATTTGTGCAGGCAGGGAAAAATCATAACCTAGTTTTGGGTGGATATAAATTAAGTGTAATAAACATTGTGATCTTTGAAACAATCTGTCTGATGTTCTCACTTGTTGGGTAGTAAATTAATGCATAATTCATAAAGGGGTCACTTCTGTAAAAAAACAAATACGTGAAGTTGTACGCTTTAGTTTTAACTGCTTTTTTTGTTATGTCCTTAAATGTGTTTTGTCAAAGTGAGAATCTGTAAATAAACCTTTTTTACTTTTATATCTGCTTTGTTCTTGATTTATTTTTCCTTTACTGAGCACACATGAAAAACAGGTTTTACTCTATAGTTTTTTTCTTTGTGGAGAAATCTCATATTGATTTTGTTGATCTCATGACTATGACTCGTTTTACTGGTCTTGCAGGGAAGGTTGGTGAAACTGGTCATATTGATGGACTGCTTGACATTAAAGTTAACCATTTCTATAGTTGAAGTACAAAACAAAGTTTCGTTTATAGATTTTCTGCTTTACATTGCTTGCTCTTAAAATTCCAACTAAGAAGGTACCAGGATTGCCATGAAATTGTTTTAACTCTAAGGCAGCTAATTGCTTGACTAATCAAAGTTGTTTATTGTCGCATCCCATTGTGAACTGCTACTTTTGCCCTAGCATGAAATCAGTCATTCATTTGTTGTTTTATAATCATTTTGGTGTTTATCAAAGAATTAAAGTATTAAAATATATTCATGCCCTCCAGACATAAAACTGAAGCTGTATGTTTGCTTTTTTCAGCTGTACTCCGGTTCCCACATGCCATTATAACTCATGGGTGTTAGCTGTAGCTGTAAAATAAATGGAAATGTAACTGAGCTTAACCTCCCAGAGACTGTTAATCTAAACTTAACGGTAAATAATAATGTTGGTGTCTATCTTGATAAAAATATTGCCCAGTTATCGCTAACTAGACAAACTGCATCAGATTAGTTCGCTATCAAGATTATCATCAGACTATTTAGCCAGATGTCAGAACAGTTCACAATTTGGGGGGAGGGGATATTTTCAGAGAAGTGTGTATTATATAACACAAACAAAACAAAAATTTTGTCCTTCAAAGGGGTCATGTTGAACAAAATTTCATGTGATGTAATGAATCATTGAACGCTGAATAAAACTCATCTAAAACGAAAGTGTATTTCTACAGGCCTGCCATGATCTGCTGCAGGTGCAGAACAAAGAATGTTATTGGTAGTATAAAATATTTCCTTTATTCATTTATTTATAAATTCTTAGAAAATGATAAGACCCTCGTTATTATATTTTACCTTTGGTAGCAGGCTGGAAGTTAATGTGCTTGTGGAAAAAGCTAAAAGTTTTAAGTGTGTGCCAAAGACAGTTAAAGACCTGGTGGTGTTTAGTTGCAACATTTTGATTCACTCCTGCTTTATTTGGGGGCTTTCCATATTGATGTGATGTAATCTGGGTTGGCAGATGGCGTTTTCTTTTTTAGGTTTGGGAGGGGGAGGTGGAATGTCCCTCTCATTTGTCTTGGGTCTTTGTTAGGGTGGCAAAGATAGCTCCATCAACAAGTGGTCATACCCCCCAAAAATAAATTATAGGTACCATAAAACAAGAGGGTTATTGACAGCGTAATCACATGCATAAGAAAGTGTATAGAGTGCACTGGTTACCCAAATTCCCTTTTGTCCATTGTTGACAGACAAAAGGCGCTTGAGTTTGAAAAAGTTGGTTTTGCTGTAAAATTCCAAGTGGGTGCTGGTGTGCCAACCGTTTTTATTTAACCACAGAAAATTGAGGAAATGGATTGTCAGTTGGAGAATCAGGCTTATAATCAGATGTGCTTGAACTAATTCCTTACTTTATCGATAACGCATCAGGAAGCTGCTTTTGTCCAAAGTGACAAAGCATGAACTTTATTGTCATTTACAATGACTCTTGTGTTTTGTTTTTGTTTGTTTGGTGTTTTTTTTTTGTACTATTTTCCTGTATTCAATGTTGTGTTCATGATATTTTATGTTACTGACTTTTCAAAACAAGACATTCTTGATGTGTCAATCTGGAAAAAATATGTACTGGTGCATTTTATTTAGAAAAAAATTATGTTAAAGTTTAGTGTGTTTGTGAGCGAAATACATTTATTAAATTATAGAAATTACATGATTGAGTACAAGCCTTAATGTATCATCATCTATTAGATAATGTTTCAGAAATGGCAAAACATTAAAATATTCAGAAATATAAATAAATTTTATTATTTTAAACAGAATTGTTTTACTTCTGACATTAATGAGTGTTCTAAAGTTGAGTGTTGATTTTGAAATCCAGAAAAACCAATGGACCATTCCCAATAGATAAAACCTCAGATTAAATAAGCTTTGACCTTGAGATTCTGTCTATGAACAATGTATTGTGTGTATTTTTACGTACAATCCTAAAGGGTCATGGCAGTTGATAATGATTAAATATGTTGTTTCTACTGCAAAACATCTGGCAAAATATTCCCTTTTTTTCTTACAGTCATGTCCCTTTGGGAGTTACACATATTTCTCTGAACTGAACGCACCTGAATCCACCTAAATTTGGTTGAAGCTACTGGTTTGTCTCCTAAAACAAGGTTGCAACAAAAACCCGCAGGGTTTGCGGCCCTCCAGGAATTGAGTTTGAGATCCCTGGTCTAGGACCAACATGATTTATTCTAAATAACTCAATTCAACCAATTTTATTGATTTAACTTACAAAAAAAGCATATGAAAATATGATATGTTCTGACAGAGCAACAAAAAATCATAGCAAAAATGCCCATAGCAAGAAGTCATAGCCTACCCAAGTAATTTTACTACAGAATGTTGATTTATTGGACAACACACTTTATAGATAGATGAAAAAAAGTTATACTTATTATTAATTTTATCGTAAGAAACTAAATGGTCAGTTAAAAAAATTGCAGACATTTTACAGTCTTACTTAACCGTTTTAAAATCTTTGCAATGAAGCATTGTTCCTGATGCTGAGAGCTGTCCCCTATGGCTGAAACACTGCATGGCTGATCAGACTTGAGACGTTTTCTTTTGGTTTACTGTCGCTCTTGAGGTATATGTTCCAGATAATAAATAACACGTGAGCGATTAAGATTTAGAATTGGCTGATATCAGTTTTCTAATTTGAGTTGAGTTGTGTCACTGATCTGGTATAGTTCTGGATAACTGATGGGGTCCACTTCTGGCCCGGCGAACATGTGAACGGTTATGGACCACATGTTAGGTGTTGGTCTGGGCCAGATGGGAGTCAAATAAGTTTGTTCTTATTTTGGTTATTTAAGTGAGTAGTTTCCGTCATAAAGGATTATTTTAAAAACTATTCCAGCTGAATAAAAGGGTTTGGGAAAGCAGAGATAAACCACATCACCTCCATGGTTAATCCTCATCATTGAAGAGCCTTCTCCAGACATGCAACACATTATCTTTCTAAATCACTCATGAGGGTCGGTCATCTTGCCTTATAACCAGAGCATAGTTCTATCTAACCTCAATTTGTTGTTAATGGCTGAAAATGAAGTTTGGTACCCCCTGAGCAGTCAACGAGAATAGGACGTCAATTTTATTAGTTCTGAATAAAAAGACGTCATATAGATGTGATATAGACATGATATGAAGGTCTATTTAGGGGTACTTGTTTGGTGGGTAACTGTTTAAAAACTGTTCAAAATGCAGCCTACCCGGAGCATTGCAGTGGCACAGGACATCCCCTGCACCTATTTTTTTTCTGGTTGAAACAAAAAAAACCCCAAAAAAACAAGGAACTATGAAAAAGGTCTTTAGAGGAGGAGTTTAATATGGAAAGTAGGGAACCACATGGCTATGGTCATGATAAAAATTAACAGTGAGAAATTTTATTCAAATGTTATGTATATTATCATCATCTGCGTATGTTTGTATGTTGGATTCATGTTAGAGCAAGTTTACAGGCGCGCCATGTTTTACACTTGAAAATACACACACACACACATATATATATATATATATATATATATATATATATATATATATATATATATATATATATATATATATATATATATATATATATATATATATATAAATAAAACATTCATGATGGATGTTCTGACAGAAAACTTTATGACTGACAGGTTGAAGTTGAAGATCCTCATCAATGAAAAGTAATCTCTTCCTGTTTGATCCCTCGACAAGCTGTCCAAACATTTGGGACCAAAGAAGTTTTTGTCCTTTTTTGGTAAAGGGGAGACCAAATCCTTGTCCAGGTATTTGCGAGTTAAACTGAGCTCTAATAGCCCTAAACTGAAAGTAAGAGTTTCCCATGGGTTGTCTCCTCACTCCGTGAGTTCTAATCGTGGTTCTTTCGCGCTGTAGGCGGGTGAAAACGGGGCTCGACGTATAGCCAGAGGTGACACAAAGACGAGGGAGTTTCCGTCTTTTTGGGGTGGACGTTACATTGAAAAGGGGGGGCGATTTTACTTCTTCTGTCAGTTCTGTACCCTTGGAAGTGTCAGTGCTAAGCAAACAGCTGGTGTTTACCGAAAGTGTTCTACGCATGGTTTCCCTGTGAGGCGACCCGGGTCACGCAATCGAAAGGTTTGTGGTTTTATTTATCTGTTTTAGCTGCGACGTGAAACGTGTCGCTGGAAGAGCTCGAACAACGAGTTTCTGCGTCTGAATTTCGGATTTGGTTGATAAGAGAAGGACCTGCAGGTGAAAAACCGAAATGTTCGACGGATAACAATAAAGATACATTTGTAAATTTTTATTTTTAGAATGAAAAACATCCTTCCCGCTTGTTTCATTCAGCAGAAATTTATTTTGAAAAGAATGCGTTGATCATATTCAGTTGCTTTGTAAAAACTTCCAATGGAAGTTATTTGAGTATCCTATAGTATGTGTATTAATTTGGCCTAGGTCATTTTGTATGTTATAGACATTACGGGTGATATTGTAAGTTTAAGAGTTTTTGGTGAGTTCAAGATTTTGTACCTAAGTTTAGCAAAAGTCAGTCAGTTTCATATGTTGTTAATGAATTAAGGTCTTCACGTTGTGTTGCATTTTTGCTTGTCTTTAGGAGAGTATTGATCCAATGCTGATATGATAGAAAGAAACCTATGATGTTCATAACATCAATGCATTGACAAGCTTAAATTAAATATTAGTTTCTTCTCATTCACAATCAGTAAAAGTTTTTATTAAGAGATATTGAGCCAATACATTAAAAGCAAGGGTTGGCAGTGGATTCTGACTGCAATAGTTTCTCATTTCTGGATCTGAACCTCTTTGAACCAGGAACATGGGTTGAAACTACATCTAATGGTTTCGATTACTCTTTTTTGTCATATTTTTAAGGTAATGCAGCAGAAGCAAAACAAACAAAAAAAAAAAAGGTTTGGCAGAAAGGAAGTTGCAACAAGATCTTTTTTGTTTGTTAATAGCTAATTTCTCACCCAAACCACACTATTCTTTTACTTCCCTTGGAGAATAACAGTTGTGTCATGCCAAAGTAAACCCACAATTTTGACCTGTAGTAGCAAGTTAAATTGCATGAAGAAATCAACCAATAAATAAAATAAACTCTACATCTGGGCAGTCAAATAAAAATATTGATCTTTTTCTAATGTTTGATCCCAAATACTCTTGTTCTCTGATTTCTTATAATTCATTAGTCATGGTTTAAATGCTGATGATGTATTTTCAGCTTAATGTTCTCCTCACAGGAAAATTTTTCAAAAATGTTATTCTTAATCATCAACATAAAAAAATATTCCTTGTCAGGATTGAGTTTTCAGTAGAAACAAGAAGAAGCACCATCTGGATCTATTTTAGACAGCTGCACAAGCTTTGTATATTAAAAAAAAACTTTAAAGAACAAATTGATGGAGCTCCGGTCCATCAGTCCAACCCCATTTCTGCTCCACATCAGACTTTTACAACGCTTTGGCCATTAAATTCAAATGTGCCAGATCAGCGTTTTTTGATAGTCAAACTTTTTACCATCCAGACGGAGAGTAAATGAATTCAGATGTACTTATCCATCAATATGTTACAGAATAAACTTAACTGCAAGATTTGGAGAGCATCCATCTCTTCATTAGCCAACTTGTTCAAGTTTGCAATGTCAGCAACATACAACATTACCATGTATTATAAAATAAAACCCTATAATCAACCCAAACATTAGATCCCGTTGATCCTCTGACGATTCATTATACAACCTATTTGAAAAGAATTTATATCTCCTTTTAGTCTTGTAATAATTCTTGCAACAGTTCCATAATTAGCATACATTCTAAAGCCGTAATTACACTACTGTACACGAATGCTCCCAAATAACTTCCTTTAAGCTCGTAGTTGACTTGGTAACATTTCCAGAGCAGCAGAGGTGTAAACACTAAATAAACTGTATTTATTATATTTCTATTTACTTAAGTAAAAAAGTAGCAGATGAAAAATCAACTCCTGCTTAGTTTCTAATTACTTCAGAACCTGACCATAACAAAAATAACACTATATTTTGAATTCACAGTTCTCTTTTTCCCACATTAGTGCCTTATATTAGTACTCATGCCAAGGCTCTGCAATCTTCAGAATCCTGCTGAACTTCGGATGACCCATGTTGAAGCAAAATCTGTTTTGAGTAACTAAGTGTTGTTAATTAGATTATAAAGAATCCTGTAAGAATACTGGTGAGTTTTTATTTTGAATGGTATATTTCTAGTAAATGCTGTCTTGTGAGCACTCTCATTAACTTTAATTAGATCTACATTTGTCAATATTTCATGTCTTGGCTTTGTATTGTGACTGGGGCATAATGCACTTATATAAATAAAAACAAATACAGAAAAGTATCTAATATCTAATTATCTAATTTAAGTGTATATTTTATTTATATGTTTATATATAGAGGATTATATATATATATATATATATATATTATATATTCATATTAATGATTTTTTTTCTCATTTACCTTTTTTCTCTTCAAGAAAAGGTAATACTGGTGAACTGAGAACAAGTGGAAGTATGGCCAAGTTTGAAAACCGGCTCCTCAGGGGGCTACTGGGTAAGTACATGATGATTATGTCACTTAGCATTAAATAGTGCAAGAATCAGTGGCAAAAGTGATGTTTGAATCTCCTCAGTTTGCTCGGAAATGCTGTAAATTACATTACTAGTCACACTTTGCCATGGCCATACAGAAAACATTGATTAATCATATCCTTGTAAAACTGAAAAGTAGATTCTTGTGATTCAATGGAAAATCTTCAAACAAGACTGATGCATGCAAATGAGAATTTTCTTGCGCTGGATGAAGCAACAGTTTGAGTGTCTTGTTTTAGTATCTGCCTATCTAGTCAATCGCTTTTTTTTTCTGAAATGAACCAAAGACAAGCTTGAGTTTCTGCAGATGGTGCCGCCACTTCAGACGTAATAATTTGTGTCACCACTTCCTGTGCTAAAGAGAAAAAGAAAGTGAAGACAGGCAAATGTACAAGGTAAAAGAGAGGACATTGAGGGGGATACCAGACCCCCAAAAAGCCACAAAACTTTGATGGGAGGTGGTGGTTGGGCTGCAACAAATAGCCCAGGTTCTGTGGCGTAACAAATTCCTGACCCTCGGAAATGTGTTTCATGGTCTCTGGGAGTTTGCTGACTGCCAGTCTTTGGGTTTCTGGTCTATTTTGCAGCTCGACCGCACTGATCCACAGCAAAGTGACAGATGAGAGCCGGTGCCGTGTCCTTCTGCCCTGAGCGAGCCAGTCACAATGGCTTATCTTTAACTCGAAAAGATCCAACTAAAATAGATGCACATTCTGCCTCGGGTTTACATCAGAATGGGATCCTTTTGGTCTTGATGATCTCATGCATGTTATTTCTTCTGTTGACCACCTGTGGGTTGCAGAAACTTGTGTTGCGGCATTAAGGCTTGTATATATTCTGGAATTGGAATCTTGTGTCTGCGTCTGTTTGTTGAAGGGTCCGGAATGTGTCCAGATCAGTTCAGATTTGGTTTGCAAAAAGTGTTAGATTTGTCTCTTAAGCAAAAGTGAAACATTTTCGTTGTAAGTAAGACTGTGGTTTGAGGTTTGTGTGTTGAGATGTTAACAGCCTTTGTCACTTTATGTGAATTCATGTGTCAGTGTCTTCAAGGAAATTACATCTCTATGGCACAAAACACATTACATCAACTGATAATTTTTATTCTAAAATAATTAAAAGCTCCCTTATTATGTTTTTTCAATGTTTCAGACTTTCATTGCCTTTTGACATGTATTTTTACAACATGTCCTCCCAAAGGATTTGTGATGTGAGTATGTTGTGAATCGGATACCTTATGCAGTGAAGTTCATATGTGAAGTTTTAAAGTGTGATCCACAGAACAAATCACAGCACAATTCTTTCATCTTGGCCCACAACTATTGCTGCAGTTTGTTGCATTACTGTGTTTATCAGAAGTCTTCTAGTAGAAGGTTTAGTAACTCAAAAGACCAACGGAGGTAAAACAAAGCTTAATTGTTATTTTTTTTGCGACATGATTTGACCATAATCAGTGGAGGTTGAACATGTCAGAGTGTGCAAGCAATTGAGTTTCATGTGCACTTCATCACCAAATGGGAAGATTAATTTGGAGAATGACCCATTAAAACATAGTTGAGTCAACCCTTTTATTTTAAACACAATAACTAGATACAAGCACTTTCACATTTAAAACTCAAACGTGTCTTGTTCTCGTGTACAGTGGTTAGTAAGTCGGACATCTGAACTGCAGCAGCACATCGAGGGACACAAGTTAAAAGCCAGAGCTTGTGTTTTTTTCCTCACATGCCATCCTTTAGCTATCCCTTTGTGTTTTCTGTCAAGCTACTGTCTTATCAAAATAGGTAAAAAGGCAACAAAAAATCTCCCACAAATAAGCTTTACAAAAAAGTTCCTCAAACATATTACTTTGATAAACACAAAAATATAAAAATCAAAAATAAGGACTCTCATCTCAATGGTACTGCAAAATAGTCTTTTATGCTTAACACAAACATTTAGTTTAATCCACTGATCTATTTTCTTTACCAGTCTATTCTAAGGGTTCTGATAAGCTTGATTTGTTCCAGCCCATATTGGGAATAAGGTTGTGTACACCTTGTGTGGCATTGAATGGTATGTTAAAACCAATAATGGAAAAACCTCACAAACACTAAACAAAAATGCTAATTTTCCCTACAAAGGTTTGACGTGTTGATTAAGCTGAAAGGCTACACAGTATGCCACCATCGTCTCCCGAAGTTATTTAAACACTATAGAAAAAGTAACATTTATGTGATTTTTCTCTATTAAAATTCAATAAACCTGTTGGCCACTGACTTCAGGTTTTCATGGATCTTCTATCACATATCTCATAAATAGACTATAGATGATTTCTCATCCTCGTCTTGTTGTTCACCTGATTACATTAAAAAAGTATGAAAATCTCTTGTTAAAGCAACTTAGAAGCTGTTTGGTTTTTCACAGGAAGAAAAACTAATCAAGTAGTCTCTACTATTTCAACTGATATGAAGTTAAGCATATACAATCCATTACGTTTGTTGGCTTTTCCATAAACACCAAGCAGATATGATGTGATGATTGATATACTCGCAACAGTTTGGTTCAAAAGTATGCCAATTGCTTTAAAACATTAAGTTTGACCTACTGAAGTCACATGAATTTAGTCGTCAATGTTTTTACTGGTTTACTGAAACTTTTAAATTACATTGGTTTCTAATGTTCAAAGTCTTTTCTAAAGTCTTGGTGTTGTAAGAATAAAGATTATTTTCATTGGAACAACATAAGGATGAGTAATGAATAAAAAGAACTGCCCCTTAGCAGTTTAGTATCCACATGGCTCCCACAGATGATTATTAAGAAGGAAAATAAAGTCTATTAAAAAGCGAAAGCACCAGGCTTTAAAAGACATTTAAGATGCTCTGTTGTTTGTATAGCATTACTCCAAATGCTCATTAAGCATATACTCTTAGTACAGGCATAACCAAAGTCATTCTTGGAGATCTGCAGCTTACCCTCAACCTTCATTAAAAAGTCCTAAATCAAAGTAATTAATATCCTCATTATTTTCTTTGGAATCTATGTTTTTCCTGAAGTAGGGTTTGAAGGCTTTGGGGCTCCAGGAATTACATGCCTGCTTCTGTATATACAGTTAAATTCAGTCTGTTATAATTACATGTGTACCATATTATCAGTTTTGTCTAACCAGCCTGTGCTTTGTCTGTCTTTCTTTTGTACATCACCTATGTGTATACAATTTTGGATGAACTGTATGTATGTTTATGCAATATAAATATGGCATATTAAATAGAACTGTCCATTTAACAATTTAATAGCCACATAGCCTTCTTTAGGTAAGAGTATTCTTAAGAACCTTTATAGTTTATATTTTAATTTGTATTCTTTAGTACATAGTTGTAATACCCTACAGCCTAACAGAATCAGGTGAAGCCTCACAGAGTCAACAAACTTTTTCAGAAGGAACTAAGCAGACATCACATGAAAGGCTAGTTTGGTTTAGAAGTGAAGGGAAAGTGACCATACCCAGAATATGTGCTCTGCATTTAACCCATCCTAGTGTACACACAAAGCAGTGAACACAAACCCGGATCAGTGGGCAGGCATGGCTGTGGCCCCTGGGGAACAATCGTGAAACTGGTACCTTGCTAGAGGGCACCACAACTGTGGTTGTTGAAGATGGGAGAGCAAGTGTTTCATCACTCACACCATCTTCAACTCGGTGGATCTGGGGATCGAACCAACCACAAGTTGACCTTCTCCACCAGACCACAACTGCAAAAATAAGTAGTTTTAAAAAACTATTTGGGCATGAAGATTAAGTTAAGGGTTATAGACAAACACGTAATTTGAAGCTGGTGTCAAATAGTGAGCAGGTTAGCACAGACACACATGTTTAAATTGCACAATCTTGCAACAGATTTTTTATTTATTTTAAGACAACTATAAGTTACTACTAAACTTTATAAATGAGGGCTACTTGAGTGATATCCTTCCACCAGAAATAATGAGGTAGCGTAGCTTTGGTAGTGATGAGTACCAGAAAAGAAATGGCAGGAACCCACCACATGTGAGCCTCAAATGCTCTTCGGTAAACCTATGAGTGACATCACATATCGTAGGTCCTTCATTTATATAATCAATGAGAAAGAAGTTTAACTCTGCCCACATTGCTCTGCTGCTGGTGTTCTGAAACTAGTGCTCTGCGGAGCTGCAGCTGAATATATCTTGGCTACAGTAAATATACCTCTATCCCCTCTTGTCACCTCTTGCCAACTGTACCTCGGTGTGACTTTTAATTGTCTTCATAATGTTTTTCCCCATTTATTTTTCTTTAGGTTTTGTTTGTCTTTTACCACTTTGCAGCAATGCTGACCTAGATGTCTGTGGACCTCTGAAAACAGTACGAGAAAGTTTAAATGCAAATCAAAGAAGGAGATTTATGGTAAATATAAAAAATAAAGATAAAAGGGGTATTCTTATTAAAAGTCTTAATTAGAATGTTATATAAATAATAAGCAATTTTTCTCTCTACAGAAAATGTACTTTCCCATTAACTACACTATTCAAGTGCATTATGAAGAGGTGTTCAGACTCCGAAACATCAGCAGACTGCTGGTAAGTGTTTGTCCCACTGACACTGACCCCGACCGACCCTCTGACTCACTTTCCAGCATGGCTCAAAGGCACATTCTCCACAACTTCCCACACCAATCAGTTCATGTTTCCTGTTTGTCAAAGAGATTTGAGACTTGGGATTTATAAGAGTCATGGTTTAAAGGGCAATGACTCAGCATTTGCAATACTCTGAGGAATCTGTAACAAACCTTAGATAACAGAAGAACACTGACTTAGTAAAGAACGAGAAACAATCTATTTATGCATTTTGCATAGTTTTTTTGTTTCAACTTCACCCAAGTGCAAAAACTGTGTTAGACCGTTTCAAATATTTTTGAAGCATATATAACTATAGACAGTGTATTTTTCACTCAGTTGCTATAAAGCAATGAACTCAGCAAGATCCTGAAATTTTATTTCAGGGCGGTGGTGATTTGATCTTTTGAGAGATAATAGCTGTTAAAACAGTAAAGGATTTTCACAATTAGATTTTGTTTTTATATAAAATAAAGCTTATTTTATTTAGAAAGTTATGGAAAGGCACATGCTTGTGATCACCATGCTTATTTTTCATTTCATTGTTGGCAACTTTTTGTATATGCTGTTGTTTAAGTATTTCATTCAAAAAGGGAAATAAATAATAAAGATGTAAGCTCTGGTTAAAGGCAGTGTGCCCTTCGTGTGCAATGATCCCATTTTTTGTTTCAGGGACGTTTACAGCAATTTAATTGCAAATAAACACTGTAGAACCATGACCTGGACACCTGTTTCCAGTAGGTGTTTGTGGCTGGTCACCATTCAGAATAGTTGTGGGTTGTGTTACATTTTCCAGCTCTTAGTACAATATATATATATATATATATATATATATATATATATATATATATATATATATATATATATATATATATATATATATATATATATATATATATATATATATATATATACAAACATTTCTTTGTGTAATAATATTGTAATAAAAGGCTGTAGGTGGATTTATAAAAGTAGGTGATGCTCGTTTTGTCATACTCACTTTAAAAGTCCTTTTCTGATTTGCTCAGCAGTTCTTCTATTAGTGCAAAATTATGACAGAAAAGAATTGTATCAAAAACAATAAGTGCTCAAGGCCCTTTAAATGTGTCAAAATGTGAATTATAAATTCCTCTTACAATTTAACTAAACCTTAATTATTTGTTAAAAAGTCAGGTTGTGTAATAACTGTAATTTCAACTCCCAGTGTAGTATTTTCTAAATTCCTCAGTCCTCCAGAACTTATTTAGTATCTACTTGAACATTATAACCACCACATGATCAAACCTGTCTTTCCTCATGTGTTTGTGCTTTAGAACACAAGTAATGATTATGAACCTGTGGACATGAGGGATCTTCAGGGTCTGTGGCTATCAATCACACAGCAGAGTATAAAGAGGGTTTTAAGGGTTCTCCCTGAGAGGCATCCAACGCGACGAAAGTACCTCCATGACCTGGAGAATCTCTTCCGGGACTTTGAGGGCCTTTTCAGATTGATTAACAAAGAGGTGAGTTCAATGACATGTCACTTTAAAAAAAATGTTTTTAAGTCAAAAATGGAGGTCAAATTTTGCAACTTTTTTCTGTGTTTTAATAACATTGTAAAAAATATATATATTGTAAATAGCAATTAAATGATCAATGTAAAAGATGGATTTGAATTAAAGGATTATGCATGGATAAGTAAAAAAATGCATAATTATAAAACTTTCAGTCAAAATGTTTTGTCAATTATTTATTCAATAATAATACACAGAAACCTGTAAATAATTAGATTACAAGTGTTAATCATTTGACAGCCTTATTTAAAAAAAATGGAAGAAGCTAAACCCAATTTGATCATTTGATTGTGTTAACTGATGTCTGAGTTTTTGTAGAGTGTTCTTGTAAACTACACCTACCTTTTTTTTTTTAAACAGAAAGAGGTTCCAGAGAGCATACAAAACATCCTGGATCGCATAATGGACTTTAATTACCAAGGATGGAAGTCAGTCACACCCAAATCAATCCTAGATAACTGTTACCGAACTATGCTTTGCCTCTTTGAAGAATGCTTCAGAAAAGAGGACGAAAGTTATGATTGTAAGTATTACTCCATTTTAACCTTCTGTGCTCCAGATAACCAGTTCATTTACATTGATAGCCCAGTAATTTTTTACATTTATATTTTAAGTCATTGTTCAGTAGATGTGGATTAACTTTTTTTATTTCTTTTTTCCAATGAGCATTTAAATTATGCTTTATTACGGATTACCTGAACCTCCATTTTTACGTACGTTCAATTACAACCAAAAATGTGAAATGTGAGCTTTATTGGTAAACATTTACGTCATGCCTCTGGAATCTGGAATTTTTTGGAAATTGTAGAACGGATGGTCTCATTCATGTTTTTGAGGCTTTGAGGTAAGACAGTCGAGGTTCATCTAATGATTCCCATATGGAAAGTTTGGGGAATTTTTTTTTTAGTCCAACCACTTCCACAAGTTCAGCAAAGTTTTGTTGCTAACCTTACTCAACAAACGCTTCCACCCAGAAGCGGAGATTTTGGGAATCTTCAACTGGTTGTTGATGTGTGACTGTGGTCAACCTTCAGTCTTTGTGTTAGGAAAAAAAATGCTCTGGGAATAAATCCAACATCTTTATCCCTGTTTGATGAACGATACGAAGCATGGTTCAGAATTTAGTGTTGGATGTAGAGCACCTTCAAAAGACTACACGTTTTTTCGCTAGCCTGAACATGTCTGGTCTAAGCTTAAAACATTTCCAACATAACTCAATCAATGGCTTGCCTGAAGAGTGAAGTTAATTACATGAAGTTGTTAACATTTTAAAAAACTTTTGACGTCTTACTATGTTGATTGTTTGAAAATGAGATCTCATCTGTTTCTGTGTTCATGTCTAGATTGTGTCCTCAAGCGGAAGAAAGAGAAGAGAGCTACATAGCAGCGGAACTAAGAGGATCAGATTCAGACTTATTGTTGGAGAAGTATGTGTAAAAGGGTGGTAACAGGTTTATGTAGTGACATGCAGTATGCGTATGTGCCTCTTGTCCTAGTGAAGTCACTGAATGCCTGCACCAGTATTATATCCTTATGAAAGAAAAACAGGAGCAGCAATCCCACAACTCTCTGCAGCTATTCGTCACACTCCTTCCGATTTTTACACCCAATCCAACAGTTTTCCCTCCAGGTTGCAGATTTGTGTGGCATGTTTTTGGAAACGACTATGTGTGTGGTCAAAGGAGGGAAGAAGGGCAGCTTAGGCTCATTGCTGTACCTATCTTAGTGGTCATTTCTCAAAGTCTTTGCCACTGTGACAAATTTAAGAGGAAATGTTGTCCATTTTTTGTATCAGAAACAGTATGTCATCATGTCTATGGTCTAAATGTATTTAAGGTAAGATATAATGTGGAGCTTCTTTTATACTCGTATCATTAGCATGCAAATGTCGTGCCGACTGCTGGCTTAGTCGGCACTGTTGCTTTTAGCCTTGGGCTGTTTACTTTGTGCTTTACTGCTGGTTCAATGTTGAAAGACTGCACCAAAGTATTCTTTATAAACTTTTTTTAAAGATGATTAAAAGGTTTGATACCAGGTTAGCTTATGTTTTATACTCAGAATTTAATCTAGGTTATTTATTTGGACTCCTGCCACATAATGTTCTGGTAACTGATGTAACATGGCTTGGAAAATAAATCTCTCACCATCACCCTCATGTGTTCAAACTTGGTCCTTCCTTCAAAGCTTAAGATTGGTTTCATTTTATGTGCACAGTCAACTTGAACACACATGCAAGACAGTTTCGTTTTCTTTGATAGTTACATCATCTGAACATATCACGAAATGACATTTACAACCCATATTTTAGTTATTGCATTAAACAATTTATACCTGGAAATATTTTTTTTTATAATGCAGTAATGCAACTCTTTTTTTAAATGTAGGAAATTCATACATGCATTCTAATATGTATATACATTGAAAATAATTAATGTCTGAAGTGATTACCATTTATCAAAGGGCGTTTATACCAGCAGGTTAAAACAATTAGCACCTGATATGCTACATATTTGAAATGCTACCTTGAACAGGGATGTATATCAAAAATAGAAAGAAAAATCCTCTTTGTCTTTTTTCCTGAATATTTTTAAAACGTTGGCTATCTTAAAACACAGCCTACTAAACATTCATAGTTATTTCAACATTTTCAATGCATCTGCATTTATTTATTTATCAACTTAAGTCAATACTTTCTAAACAATCAACTAATAAATGAAGAAAAAATTTACTCGAATACAGATGTTTGAATAGCAAAATATTTATTTATGTGTAAATTTGTATGTATTTATTTATATCTTTGTATGAACCTTTAAAAAATCTATAATTATAACAATCTACTATCCAGTTTGAAGCGCACTGAGGCCCTCTTGTGGAATCAGTGTAATTGGTGAAGCTTGAGTGTGCTTTAACAACTTTGCAAACCCACACAGTACAAATTCTGTATTGTACATTGTAAATCTGCCACGTTAAAAAAAAACCTGTTGCATTCGTCGTGGTTTCAGAACAGTGGATGTTTCAATTCGCCCTCAAAGTATGTCCTAAACTACTCGCCGTATTTCGTAGTCCCAACTTCCTGTTTTCATTTGCGCTAACATGTAATGCCAGGAATACGATCCTTGAACCCTTACCTTGGGCACATCACGACTAGAAGTTTGATCTAAAAAGTCTACTCAAAAGCTTCATAATGTCTTCCAACAGTGCCATTCAGATCCCCAGCCGCCTGCCGCTGTTGTGCACTCACGAGGGAGTGCTGTTACCCGGTTCAACTATGAGAATAAGCGTCGACTCTGCGAGAAACATGCAGTTAGTGAAGAGCAGACTGCTGAAAGGGACCTCTCTTAAAAGCACCATCATCGGAGTTATTCCTAACACAAGAGACCCCGAACACGACAGCGACGAGCTCCCGTCTTTGCACAGGTGGGTCTGGTTCAGAAGATTCAATTGCTGCAGCAGGCCATGAGCTGCCAAACTACTGTCAAGAGCATATAAACTACAACCATCTGCATGTCATCAGTAATAACTTTGCAAGTCTGTGTTTATGATCCGTTCATATACATTCTGCACACAAACAGGTAACACGAGGACAACTAACTTAACACAGTGCACTTTATTCTGAGCTAAAGCTTTGCTTGTTTAACATGTATTTAAATCAATAACAGGTCAGATGTTAGCTGTTGCTGTGTTTATGTTCTCGAACAGTCTTTTGGTTAGCTGGACTTTAACCCTCTTCGTGTGATTCGGTGTGGCAGATAAATAGCTATTATTTACTATATATTAATACCAACTAACAACAACAACAGTAAACTTGTATAAACCATTTTAGACTATGTACATTAAAATGATGTTTAAAGTGTAAGAGAAGAATGTTGATGATATATATTTGTAAACTTTTTTAAGGCTAAAATTGGAACTAGATTAATAAAGCATACACTACCAATGAACAGTTTCTACAAACTTCTCGTTTACATGTGTTTATTTTCATGACTATTTATATTGTAGATTCAGACTGAAGACGGCAAATATATTATCCACAAAGAGATGGAAATATGTGGTAAACAACGAGTTTGAAATAAGTCTAAAAAAGTGTTACACTGTAAATTTCTCCAAATTGCAATGTTTTTCTTCATTATAAAGCTGGAGGCACAGGGAAAAGGTTTTCAGACACTGCCACCTGCTGCGTGTGACATTTCACTGAAAAAGTGTGTCCCAGTCAGTGCACTAAATATACTTTTAGGAGTGTGAAATTACAATTAGTGTGTCCCAAAGCATAATATAAATTTAAAAAGCATCCGAATGGTGCCCAGATGTATAGTTTTTCCTGTTATTTTCTGAAGTGCTGATCAATGGACGCTCAACCGGCTGATATTACTCAAAATCTTCTGCACTCGGGTGGGAGGGTTTTCTTTTGCACCGAAACAAGTGAGCCCTCCATGTAATGTTACTAATTGTACAGAAAATAAACAATGGCAATAAAAGAGTTGTGTCTGTAGGTTTTCAAATGAATCAATAAGAAGGAAGGAGTTGAGTTCATGCACACCTTTGTGATGATGTAGTCAAAACTACTTCTTTCACATGACATTATTATATACACTCACTTCTTCCACACTATAATGATTTAGATTTTCTTCTGAAAATTATTGTCTACTTAAGGGGAGTATAAATAAGGATGAGGGAGGGGGGGTGTGCACTTTTTATGATTGGAGACGTGCACTACTTCGTTGGTTGTTTGTTCTGTTTTAGCTCAAAGGAGCGTTTCTGCTATTGGCGCCATTAAGCGACACAAATTCAACAAAGTGATATCAAGTGACAAAAAATGACATATCGAAGTACTGCCTTTGGAGAGCTGGTTTGACTAGTCACTTTAGTACTGTTTGTTGTTTTAAGTTACAGCATCTGCATGCAGGAGCTGAATACAGCAGTTGCATAGTTGTGAATCTCACTGTCAATGACCATAACTTTTATGTAGATATTCTGCAGGGCTTGTATGTTTGGATGTGCAGCTAGCTCTGTAGGTTGATCTCCACACATCAGGTGGCAGAAAGAAACAAAACCCAATATCTTTGGTCTTCACCTCACTGTGGTGCCTTGCAATTTTAAGTTTCTTGCCTTCTAAATAGTGGTTGGAACCATTTAGTTGCATCGTCCTGAAGTTAGACTGGTACTTTTCTTTTTAACTTAACTGCCTCACACGAGACAGCCACAGGACAGAAGACTAAGAGTCTTCGCTGCTGCTAAGTATATATTTATTATGGTAAATCAGGCAAAATAGCTGCCAAACAAACGAATGTCAAGTAAAGATATCAAATAGAAAATAAATTAAAAGCAGAAGGGATTTGTTTGGGCCAACAGACATAATCAATGGACAAAGGATGAGAGGAAATCTGTGCTTTGGTTAACAATTTATGTTTATGTCAAGTTGCAGATTCAGGAAGGTTTCATATCAGAGGTCTCAAACTCGATTTCTGAAGGGCTGCAGCCCTGCATAAGTTTGCTCCAACCTTAACTGAACACACTTGAATCCACCGATTAAGCTCCTCCGGGTTTGTTTGATGCTATTGCTTTGTCTCTTGAAACAGGGTTGGAACAAAAACCTGCAGGGTCTGCGGCCCTCCACGAATTGAGTTTGAGACCCCTGCTCTATATCTAATGAATGTCTAATTTCTCAAATTGACAATTTTTTTGTTTTACAAATTTATATGTTCTCAGTATTGGGACTGCAGGATTGGCGGTGCAAGTAGTAGGCAGCAACTGGCCCAAACCGCACTACACACTGCTCATCACAGGCTTGTGTCGTTTTCGGGTGAGCCAGCTGCTGAGAGAGAGGCCCTTCCCCTTGGCAGAGGTGGAACAGCTGGATAAACTGGAGCAGTACACAGGGAGAGAGCCAGCAGATAGAGAGCTTGGAGAACTAACTCGGAGCTTCTATCAGGCTGCTGTACAGGTGAGTTGTGAAGATGTGCACAGGTCTGTTTGTCTTAGAGCTGTAAAAACTAGTCTAGAGTATAAAAAAATCTTAAACGTGTAAGTAACTACCGAGTTAAAACAAATAATCAGAGCTTTAAGAGAACAATTTTCTGCAACTGACAGTGGCAGCTTCAGAAATACAACAACACTTTACCAACGTTTTTAACACCTTGACACTGAACAATGACACATCTTTGACCTGTAAACGGTTGGTTATCATTAAAGAAAAGTTACTTGAGTCGTTTGTTGCAATTGTTTAAAACTAACTGAAAAAAAAACATTAATGAAAGTGTGAATCTTTACTTGATGAATGTCAAATATATATATATATATATATATATATATATATATATATATATATATATATATTCAATTTTTCCTTAATCGCTCAGCCCTATCAGTAAACATTTAATAGGACAAGCAAATACATTTGTGCATATTTTAAAAAGTATTAAATGCATTTACAAAACATTTTCAGAAATTCAATGGAAAAACTCAGAGAAGGCAATAGCTTTAACTTTCTGCTTCTTTTTCCACACTTATAAGATTTGGCTTTTCAATGTTGCAATTGCAATAATTGCGTTTGATAATGTTTTGGTAATTTTTTGCTTTCAGTACATTTGACAGTTCTGGTCCAAATAAAATGATGGTATATGTGGCAACTGAACTTGTGGCTTCTCTTTATGCAGCTGGTTGGGATGTTGGACATGTCTGTACCTGTCGTGGCAAAACTCAGACGGCTACTGGACAGTCTCCCTAAAGAAACCCTTCCAGACGTTCTTGCCTCCATGATACGCACGTCCAACAAAGAGAAACTCCAGGTGCAATATTAGTCAGAGTTATTGTGTATTAAACAAGAGATGTGATCAATTTCTACACTGTAATCGTGCACCATACTGTCCTAAACTCTGTGTGTGTGTGTAGGTGTTGGATGCCTTGGACTTGGAGGAGCGGTTTAAGAAAGCACTTCCTCTTCTGACCAGACAAATTGAGGGGCTTAAGTTGCTGCAAAAGACACGCAAACTCAGACCTGATGATGATAAAAGAGTAGATGTAATTTTCGATCTTCTCATCGTATCAAATAACTGTTCTCTCACATTCTTTGCTCTTTCCTCTAGGTCCTGGCCATCCGCAAGGGTGGAGTCTTTCCAGGACACCAGTTCTCTCTGGATGATGAGGCAGAGGATGAGGAAGGAGACGACAATGCTCTACTGGAGAAGAAGGTGAAGGCAGCAGCAATGCCTGAGTCAGCACTGCGAGTATGCCTTAAAGAGCTCAGAAGGTCAGCACTGCTCATTTCTGATTTGCCCTGCCAATATTAGGTTTTAAATAGTTGGTGGTTTTGATTAAGGTTAGGCAGCCTTTATAGGATCTGGTTCAAACATGTCTACTTTCTGTAGAAAACAACTATGTCATTATGTGTAGCTGAATTATTTATTTCATCAGTTTTCATTGTGATAATGTTTTATTTACTCTCTTTCACAGGTTAAAAAAGATGCCCCAATCCATGCCAGAGTATGCTCTCACTCGCAACTACCTGGAGATGATGGTGGAGCTTCCCTGGAGTAAGAGCACGACAGGTCAGAATCCTACAAAACTTACATATATAAGTTCAATGAGAATTTTAAGATTTGTGTTTTGTTAGTTAAAACCAAATCTGGTCACTATTGATGAGTCTATATTATATTTTTTGCAAAAGCAATATTTGCTGTTTTATATGGACCTACCTTTGTCCTTTTTTCAAGCTGCATGAAATGCTAGTTCCACAGACCACAATAGTGCATTCACATCTTGTTATTAAAAAAAATGGTTAGGATAGGTAGGTTAGGATGGATTTGCTTTAGTTTAGAATAAACACTTCTTATTTGTTTACGCTCTTTAATGACTGCTAAGGCAAGTGAGTATAAGCAAACTGCTTGTGCTGCACAAGGCATGCGTAGTGTCGCAACAGACTTTTTATGCGAGTCATGTCTTGCAAGGACTTCAGTAAGTCATTTCGAAGTAAGACACCCATCTTGTATAAATTTGCTCAGTTTTAACACATTCATGATATGTTAAAGTTTGATTTTAGTGTGTAGTAAGCTGGCCAGATCAGATCACGTAATTGGAATAAGGAAACGAATATTAGAATAATAATATATATTTGTAAGTCATCCCAAGGTCATAGTTTGGTTTTGATAATAGTACAGACAGTTTTGTAGATTAATAATAACAAACACAATCATCTCTGTTTTTTCTCACCAAGCATAACGATGTAGTTGCATGGCAGTAGCTGCTATATTTGCAATTCTACAAATGCTAAAAGTGCTGTATTTTTAACTTTATCTCAAGAGACAGGAAAACACTTAAGCTAACTATAGCAGCAAGGTAACAACAATATGGAACTGTAAAATATTAGATAAAAAACAATAACCTGGCATTTTCTTAACATCCTTTAAAAATATCTGATAAGTTTCGCCAGTTTTATTAAGTTATTTGTCTTAAAAGTGGTTTTTACATTTTTAAACAATTCAGCTCCTAAAATGACAGTTAATATCAAAGCACAGTAGAATTGGATTACAACCAATAACAAACAACTGCTTAGTACAAAAAAGAAGAAACAGTCAAGTGTTTGAGTTAAAGGATCCCTTCTGTGGAACAGTTTACCAATTTAACTGCAAATGCTAATGGAGTTACAGACTTTTTGGGGAGGTGTTCTGGACTGGCTCTTAGAGCAGCAGGTCAGTGAGCTCTGAAGTTGACAGAAATCTGAGACTCTTTTAAACTCATGTAATTAACTTCACTTGACTTGGTTTTTAATTAATGTATTCTCTGTATTTGTTTATTTTGTTTTAAGCTACTGTCAGACTTCTCACTTTATCTCCAGGAAACTGGAGCTGCATTGCAGAAACGTATCTCTTAAAATAATCAAATGATTGGAAATTTATCAGGAGCAAAAAAGTGATTGGATTGGCAATTATCGGGATTGCCAGATACTCAAATGATTAGAATCAGATTGAGAGGAAAAAAAATCTGATCTCTTGTAGTCTTGCAGATAAACATAAAGCTACTGTCATCAGTCCATTTCTAAACAAAGGCTGCAACCTGAATTTTGTTGACATTTGCTTTAAAACCAAGAATTGCAAATTTAAACTATAAATGTCTCTGTTTCTTATTCAAAATAAATTAAATGGCCATGGGTACAGTCTTTAGCAGACAGAGACCAAAGAATACATGTATAAATATGCTTGTATACAAGTATAAAGTGCTGTCAATCGATTAAAAAAATTAACTAATTAATTTTTTAATTAATCGCAATGACAAAACTGAAACTTTTTTTAAACCTATAAATGTAAATAATTAATGTAAATTGAAGACATTTAAATTAAATAAACTATTTAAATTGTTTATTGAATTTTTTGTTTAACAGGTTTTGTTATGTAAACAACATACCTGAAATAAACCATCGATATCCTCAAAATTAACTTTTTGCTTTTCTTTTTTGGTGGCTGATAGTTTGTGGTCTTTGGAGACTCCTGTTCTCCAGCACTCTCTGCCATTAACAGCTTTATTTCTTTCATCTTTGGGGAAAAACTTCAGGAAACTTTAAACCTTGGAAGAATTGCAGTAGCGACCTTCATCCGTGTGAGATTTGCTGTCCTTCCTTTTTAATTTTTTTTTTACTACGTTATATAATTCAGATTAATCGCATGCGTTAACTCGTTAATTTTGACAGCATAAAAAATATACAATAAACATACATCTTAAGTGTACATCTTAAAAATGTTCTAAGGATTTGTAACTCTTTAAAGTTACAGTCCTGGATTTAATTGACTAAAAAGGTAACAATTAAAGATTTTTTGATCAGATAGACCAGTAATATATATATTCTTTTTAAAATATTTTATCTAATTTTTTACATGTTACAGCAGCATAGATTATAATGCTATATTATAATGCTAAAATTAGCACATATTTTTTATCAATATTGGCCTTGAGAGTATTCTGTTATTTATAATGTGTATGTATATATATATTTATAAAGTTTAAACAAATAGAAAGCATTTGATGGAAGACTAGCGTCTTTATTTGTGTTTAATGTCAACAATTCAATTGATTGATTTTTAAACAATCCATTAAACTAACAACCAAGTGTTTTTAATGGTGAAATTTTAGCTAATTAGGTTAAGCGTGATTAGCACACACATCATTCCACCAGAAGAGGGAGTCCTAATCTATGTTTTGTGATCAGGATCTCCTCTCTCTTCGAGATTGGGAGGGATTAAAGCTATTTACATCTGTTTTTCTGGTACTATTTTCCATGGCCACACGGGGGACTCTGGGAACTGCATCATGTCAGCTTTCTTTGGTGTGTCCACCATTTCCCAAGAAGAACTAAAGTTATCTTAATTTCTTTAATTCTGTTATTAAAGGTGCCTTCTTGGAATGGTCTTTGTTTAGACTTTTGGACTGGTGCTTCCAAAGGTGTGCATGGAAGGGTTTACATTACACAACTATCCTAAGGTTAGTTTGCCTTGAAATAGGATCTCTCACTGGGCTCAGCGAAACATGTGCATGTGATTGAATGTACACACACACATGCACTCAATACCAAACATACCTCTGGATTTCCTCGGCTGAAAGTGTATGAGAGCTTCAGGGTGGAAGGTCTGCTGGGAAAGTCTCATGTTCATAAAGTGCATTTCACAGGCTTTTAAGCTCTGTTCTCAGTGGTGAGGCCCCGGTAGAAGAAAAGTGATTTAGTGGTGTAGATTGGCACTTGAACGCTGGGAATAGAGGGGTTGGCCCTTACAGGAATGCTCAGTAAATGCTGAATAGTCAGTCCATGATTCGCAGGAACCATAAAGAAAATTGGGTGTCCAGATTAAGTTGATTTTATGAGACAGCTGACCATGAGATCTTATTACATCAGGCTGTGAAGATTCTTCTGTCTAAAGGATGTGATGAAAGATTCTCATTTGTTTTACAACTCTTGAACATGTCTGGCATCAAGAGCTATAACAACCGTTTTAAGTGAAATAAACAAGTGGTTTTAATACAATGACGGAAATCCACTTGTATTGTGTGATTGAACTCAAATGCATACATACCCAGATTGTTGAATGTTTTACAAACTTGACAGACTTTATACTTTAAATGAAAAATCCAGCTTGTATCATGTTCCTTTTGATCTTGTGTAACATGTGATGGACTAAAATAATACCTGTTGTGCTGAACATTATTCAATTCTTTAATGATAACATATGTCGACTCAGAATGTGTTTTAAATAAAAACATTTGTTGAAAATCAACCCATATTTGCATTGTGATGTAAAACTAAATACTAACTTTATTTTGCCACAGAAGAATGAATAATGAAAATTCAGAACACAGAATTATTATAAATAAGTCACTTTAAAAAATTATATTCCATTAGTGATGGCAGATCATAATCCTACAATCATTGAGACGTCTGTGGTCAGTCTAACACTTCGACATGATGGAGGCTTTTTGTAGTTCTTAAATGACTACTTTTAACTGTAATTTGACGGAACCACTTATTTGAAATGTAGACTTACTGTAGTGTACATGCATATACAAATAGTTTTTGTAGTCTATTTCTACAAATAAGACTACAAATAAAACTTTTGGCTGTTGGTAGTCTACAAATACAACTGTATTATTTACATTATTTACAATGTAAATCACAAAACCCTTTATGTTCTGTGATTTGATCCCAATGGCAGTTTAAATAGAAGTATTTAGCTCTGTTTTTGCTAATAACCAACTTTTAGCCAGCCCTGATGTCCAGAGTGTTCCAGAGCTTTAGGACTGAGACGCTAAATAACCAATCATCTTTACTGTTTGCTCAGGTCTTTGGATATCTGAGGAGAAAATATAGCTGTATATAGCTCAACCTAAAATATGTTAAGGGGTTGAAGAGACCATTGCTGTAATTTCCAAACTAAAGAGTGCATCTGAATAGTTAGTTTGAGATATTCACATTCAAAGATGCTAAATTAAAAATGTTTAAATCAGACAATATTAGAAGCTCTATATCAACCGTCTTTATTTATTGAGTTGAATTGGAAGAGTAGGAAGACATCTCTGCAATGGCTACCATTTAACTTGCATCTGCCTCTGTACTACTCACGATAGTAACACATTCCCCTTGATGTAAAATACTCTTTCATTCTAATACAAGGACAACACAAGGAACACATTTATGGATCAATTATGTACATTTCCACCATGAACAATACACACACCAATATCCCTGATATTCTATATGATATATATCTATATGACAGCACAGTAGTTCTCTTCCAATAGTAGTGCAGCCACTAGAAATCTACCTTCTTGACTAGAAGTACATAACACTGCTAGTTAAGTTTGCTGCTTTTTGCCGGTGTCTTGTTGTGTTCTATGAATCTCCTGATTTGTTGGCGAGAGTACTTGAGAAGCTAATGCAGCAGAGAAGTAAACAGTAGATCCTCTCACTTTTCTTCAGAGCTGTTAAATCTAAAAAAAATTAGTTGCTTAAATTCCAGAAAATATGGTAATTCAGTGATAAACACTGCAAAATGTTGAGTTATGCACTGTTGTGCATATGAATTAAGTAACTCATCTCGAGTTCTGAAGGAAACCTATTACAATATGTTTTTTATTCAATTGATAGACTTTGTCTAAATGTGGTAGGCTTAAAATTTGTCCTTCTTTTTGTTTCAGAAAACTAAATTCTACAGCCAGAACAGAATGTGTGTAGCACAACATAGCAGAGATTTATCGTTCAATACTTTTGTGGTTGACTTTCAATAAACATTGATCTGATTAAACGATTAATTCATAAAGACAAGTATTTGTATTGTGCATCGTTTAAAACTTTAAATGACACGACCATTGGATTAAGATTATTTTTTATTCCATATTTATTTCCTCATGACAGACCTAAATATATCTCTAAAATAGTAATATGTGCATAACTTTGTTGTTATTATTTGTTAAGACTGCCTGGATATCCGTGCGGCACGAGTGCTCTTGGATAATGATCACTATGCCATGGAAAAGCTGAAGAGAAGGGTGCTGGAGTATTTGGCAGTGCGGCAGCTCAAGAGCACCCTCAAAGGACCAATACTGTGTTTCGTGGGTTCTCCAGGGGTGGGAAAGACCAGCGTAGGACGCTCAATCGCTCGCACTCTGGGGAGAGAGTTCCATCGCATCGCCTTGGGGGGAGTCTGTGATCAGTCTGACATCCGTGGCCACAGGTGAGAGAGCTTCATCAAAGTAGAAGTTTCAAAGCAGAACTTCAAATAACCGCGGTAAATGATAGAGGGAGTTCCAAAGTCTTTGATGAAGAAATGAATGGTAGTTTTTTTTACTCAACATTTTGAAATGGGTGTTTTTTTTATAAATGCATATTATAAAGATTTTAAATATTGTCATAGACAAATAAATACACAAATAATACAATACAATAATACAAGATAAATTGATGTTAATTAGGTGGATCTTTCATATGTCTGAAAATGTGTCCCTAATAGCTGTAGTTTTTTTAAATGACACAGGTCTGCTGAAATGTGATGTCTTAGATGTCTTTCTGTAGTGTGAACAACATGAAGGACCCCAAATCATTGTATTTGCCCACAGTTGGCACATACACGACTTGACAACTTTACCATCAGCCCCTTCAGACTATGTCTCATGTTCGCATGCAGATCTCTATCTTAGACTTTGCAATAATTGGCAGGCCAGCCAGAATTTAATCCCCAGAGAAAAGCATCAGTTTAACCTTCCCCATATCCTTTTCATGTCTCTTGCGCCAATCTAAACGTAACATGTGATGGGTCTTTTACTGCGCTCAGTGGAGTGCTGGACCGAGTCTGACCCAACCCGAGTGAAATTATAACTAAGAACCAAACCCAACATGATTTATCTTGTTGATGAGCCCAGTTGGATTTTGGACAAATATCTTTATCCTTGTTAACCAGCATGGTTTATGATTATTGTTTTGTTTATGAAACTTATTTTGGGAATATTTTATTTTATTGCTTTTATTGCAGCCAACAAAAAAACTACTACTTGTAGTTTGGATATTGCACCTTCTGCTTGCTTTGGCCCTTCGTTGCAGAAACCTTTTTTCTGGAATCTTTTAATAAGCATCAACAAGATTATGAAACTACTTTTTGGATTTTTTCATATGTCCTTAATGAAAGTAAATTACTATACATAGAATTCATATCATGCTGAATACAGATAATCCCTTTTTACAATGGAAAATAAACCGTATTACTTATCCCAGTGAAACAATCAATTACTGTAATCAAGCATAATGTTATCCCACTGATCCTTGATCCCTTCAATTCAAACCCATTAAAGCTGTTTGGCACTGTTTTGCCATCAGATGGTGAGTCATAAGTTACACGTGAAGCATGTGGCTATGCAAACATGAAAGGTTTCAACTATCAGACTATGAGGAACCCCCTGTAGAAACCAGAGAAACTTTAAACCTGACCTCTGATTACTTATTTGATGACTTCTCAGATCTCATGCCCCTGTAGAAACGAAGAGCTGATAACATCAAGTCACCCTGAAGGCTGGGTCAAAATTTCCATCTGTTCTGATTGGCTGATGTTAAATTTCACACTCTCACATGGAAAACATCCCACACCTTCTGCATTTGTCTCCTCTTTACACTTGTTTTATGTCTGCTGAACTTCACAATGAAAGAGTGTTTAAAGTTAACTGCCAGACTTGGCACCTCTAATGACTGTAATTAGGGGGCAGGTCCATCCTTTGGTTTTGTCTGACCTTTTTGGTAGCTCAGAAAAACAAAAACAAAAATGATAGCTTTACTATTTCACACTTAAAACATTTTAAAATGTAAAAGTCATGAGATCAAAGGCAGTAACTGTTACCCAGTATTTTCCCGGGGCAAGAACGGTAACACAACCTGAATGGAAACCACAACAAAATAGCTGCCCTGAAGGTCTCCGTGTTCAGATGATTGAGATCTTTTTGTGTGTTTACCCACCTGAGCACTGATACTCATCTCTTCAACTTTTTCATCATGTTCCACTCCATTATATCTATCTCTTTCTCTCTTGCTACTTTATTCCACTCTTTTTTTACTATCTCTGTCTACTGTGTTTCCGTCCTCAGGCGCACGTATGTCGGTAGTATGCCTGGTCGCATTATAAACGGATTGAAGACTGTCGGGGTAAACAATCCTGTGTTTTTATTGGATGAAGTGGACAAGCTGGGGAAGAGCCTGCAGGGAGATCCTGCTGCCGCCCTGCTGGAGGTGAGGGGAGCTAAAATAATACTACATTTTAGGTTTAACACTATAATTGTTTTAGTTGCTTATTTTAAAATTGTTTGGATTGTATGATGGATTTCTTAGAAAGTTAAACAATTTCAAATGGAGAATTTAATATCAGCTATCATCTTTGGCACTACATTGTTGTTATCCTGGTTGGGGAGTAATTGATAAAGAAAAGCATAAAGGTTTCTGGGTGTTAATGTTGACATTTGAAATCACAAAAAAAAAACACTTTCCTACAGCATCTAGACCAGCAGTTTCTCAACCTTATTTTGATGGCTTTGTTCGGTTATGGACAAGTTGAACTTTATCCATTCCCAAAAGGTGTTCCATGTGAAGAGATCAAAGAGGAATCAAAGTGTGAAACAGATGTAGTTTTGTAAGGGCTGGCAGCTCCATGAAAAGCCAAGGCAATTTTACTGTTATAGCACTCATAGCTTTAATGCTTATAGCAAGGAAAGTGTTTCATTTTTCTGTGACAAGCTCTGAAGAAACGTCATCCCTTGTAACGTCATCTAGCACAGGTAGCATTATTTGCTCTTCTAGCAGTAAAAAAAAAACCTTTAACTATCATCATAAACTTGTATGCATGTGATCCAGTGTGTGTGTGTGTGTGTGTGTGTGTGTGTGTGTGTGTTTTTTTTTTTACTGAGATCAGAAATCTCTTCCGCACGCTCTGACGCAGCTGCTAGTAGAGCTACCAACATCTGGATAGCCCTGATTATAATCCTCTTATCTTTTGACTGTTACAGTAATCCAGCGGTGGGTGAAATGCATCTTGCAGTATTATCAGACATCAACAGTCTGCATCCTGTAATCAGTAGATCACCACTCAGAAAACATCCCGGGAGAGACGTTGATCTTTATACTGTAAATTACATGAAGCCTTACGCTGTGCTGCTGATGGAGCGAGTGATAGAGGGAAGTTGTTTGCTGGGTGGACGTGACCAGGCGAGCTCAGCAGAATGCTTTCTGATTTCTTTGTCAGCAGCTGAGCATAAGTAGAATTTATAGGGAAGAATATGCAATAGTGTGAAAAGGGGGTTGACTCGTTCCTGATTTCTTCTCTGGAAAACTTTCTGAATTTTCGGTTTCAATGGTTTAGTCTGCTGCAATTAAAGGGATGCAAAATGTGGGTTTTTGGTTTGGTTCCTTGTTTTGGAGTATTTTAAACATGAACGTTAAGCATTTTATTATCTTACATTATAATTATATTATCAACTATAGATCATTCTGAGTACAGGCTAATATTTTAAGAGTATTTTTTTTATGAAATGTTTGCAGCTTTTAGGGTAGAATGGTGTTTTCTGAATGTATACATGCACATTATCAACAAAAGAACAACAATAAAAAAAATCTTCTTTTATGGGTGGCATCTATAATTAAAATAGGGAAAAGAGATACAGTAATTCTTAAATCATTATTAAATTTTATATAGTGATTTCTAGACACTTGACGTTATACATCCCCAATGAGTAGTGTTAATCTCTCATTTGGATTTAATAGCATATGATACATAAACTTATATGTATTGCTGGTTACAAGTTGCACGTAAATGTTTGTTTTTTTTCTTCATACATTTTTTGCAAATAAATTAAAATAGGGGGATTTCTGACTAGACTCAGACAAGCCCTGTCTTGGCTTGGGAGTTGACTTGCAAAGTAGTGACTTTGTCCCACCTCTAGAGTATGGCATCTTTTTATATAATTTTCAGAATTTTTATGATAAATATAGAAATTTGGGACATTTTTACGGTATAATTTTATACCCAGAAGCATGCCCATGAATGTAATGCTTTTGTGCTTTGGCTTTATGAGAAAAAACATGTTGTTCAGCAGCCTTTTACTGTAAATGTTTAATACTAAAAGTATAATGAAATGGCTTGGTTTTATGGATGATTTTCTATTAAATCTGGGGAGTTTTTCAGTTCTTTTTGCACAGCAGAGGTTTCTGTCTTGAAATTCTAACTAAATTCTGTCTAATTCTAAGGTGTTTCTAACACTCGTCTAATCTTAGTCAAGCGAGTTCTGGATCTCTTTGCATGACATTAAGGGACGTTTTTTACCATTTGATGGAGGTTTTGTTATGCTTTTTCTGTCGTTTTCATCAGCCGACCACTCCTATTGTACATTAGCCACATTTTCTGATTCAGGGGCACTGCAGGCCGGAGACTAACATAAGCCTACCAAAATTAAAACCCTATCATCACCTGTCATGCAGCAGGATACTTATCATTAGTAGATATCCTTCAAACATTTATTCAAACAATCAACAGTTTTTTTTTACGATGAGCTGTAATCTTGATTTAGATCTTAATTTTCCGTTTTTAATCATTATGTTTTTATATGAATCGTTAAATACTTGATTGTATTAAATGTTCTTTTTATTCCTTGTTTCCAATGTAAAGCACTTTAAATTACCCTGTTCACGAAATGGGCTATACAAATAAACTTACAATATGAATAAACAGAAAATATAAAATTCACAGATGGTTGATAAGAAAAGCATGGCTTGTGTATTCTTGTTCCTTGTAAGTGACCCATTCAGAGATTTAAAGACAGTAGCTGAAAGTAGTTCAAGCTGCAAAATCCCTTGACTGCCCATTCCAAAAAACTTGTTTATAAATTAAAGGCATACATTATTATTATATACGATTTGTGATTTGTTTACATTCATAAAACAACATTTAACTTCTGTATGTTTATCAGGTTCTGGACCCGGAGCAGAACCATAGCTTCACTGATCATTACCTCAATGTACCTTTTGATCTCTCGCAAGTCCTCTTTATTGCCACGGCAAACACCACGGCTACCATCCCCCCTGCCCTACTGGACAGAATGGAGGTCCTCCAGGTGCCAGGTCAGAGTTCAAAGTGGACAAAAAACACACTATTGACCATGTGACATTTTAGTGATTCATTCCCTACTATTTTAGCTTGAACACAATTAGCAGTGTCCCTCCGCTGACCAGATGGTTTAGGTGAGTTCTACGTAATTAGCAATTTCAATATGAGGATCTTTGTGTTTGGGTAGGCTACACGGAGGAGGAGAAGGTTGAAATCGCCCACCGGCACCTGATCCCACATCAGCTGGAGCAGCATGGACTGACACCGCAGCAGCTCCAGATCCCTCAGGACACCACCCAGGAGATCATCAGCAAGTATGTACTCACAAACAAAAAAATAAATGGATAAAGTCTTCTTAATAGTTTTTAGTTGATGATTACGAGACTATACTTTAAAACTCATTGTACATGGTGTACAGGTCATCTTTCTTTTTATTCACACTCTTTTGTTGTTAGTAAGATTAAAGCTTTATCCAGAAAAGTGAATTTCTGGAAAATCGAAGACTGATTTTAGATAAATGGGGGAAAAAAAAAATATTGTCATAACTATAATCAAGCACGCACAATAGCATTTAATACATTCAGTATTGATTTTAACTAAGGCTGTCAATCAATGTACATTTTTAATTGCATGTTTAACTCACAATTAAAGATGCATGATGAAACTATGGTTACAGTTTTTATTGGTTTTCGTTATGTTTGTGCTCATGTTTCCCTCATCATTGTTCAGATGATGACACGTATGTCCGTATCCCTCAGCAGATGTCAGCTGCTTAGGAGAGACTCATGAAAACTCAGGGGTGTTCAGAGATGCATGAGCTTGACATCATGTGTCTCAATCATTTATTATTACAGAGAATAAACACTGTTGCAGTAAGCATTCCAAATTCTCAAAGTTTGGAAGTGCATGGGTTTCAGCGCATTTTATTCTGAGGCAGCAGAAAGACAACAATTTACAAGAGTAATTCAACCATGCCAACGCTCTTAGTGTTCCATTTTAAAATGTCTTTCATTTATATCAATATGTATATAAAATAGCTACACTATTGGGAAAGTTTAGTTCTTGAACAACACAAGGAGCCAAAAGTTAACTTATAAGTTCATTAATATAATTTACAAGAAAAGTTTGGATTTTAAACACATCATTAAAGTCTACTCTCAAAACTCTGTGTTTTATTCTTTTGCTGCAACAACTACACAAAAACGCACAAATTGATCACATCAGTTTGTCAGAGTCAGCAGCCATCGGTGTTTACTCAAATCACAGAGGTGAGATGAGATGAGATGAGGTGATTGAGTGTTGCTCTTTGCAACAGAAACAAGTGAAGTAAAAGGGTTTTATGAAACAAGTACAATTTCTGAAAAATAAAGACTTTCAATTTTCACATTTTAACTGACATATGTTTGATTGTCATTTAGTATATCTGAAGAGAGCATTCGTTTAGGAAAAGTTTCTCAAATTTAATGAAATTGTTTTATCTAACACATGAGCGAAATGTCCCCTCCAAGCAATTGCCTTTTTCCAGTTTTTTTCGTTGTTCATTTGATTTGCCTTAATCCCTGAAAGTCCTTGTTTAATCATTTTTCAGGTACACACGCGAGGCTGGTGTGCGCTCTCTGGAGAGGAAGATTGGTGCTGTCTGTCGAGCTGTTGCGGTGAAGGTTGCAGAAGGTCTGAGGGTCTCGAGAGCAGAGTCACCAAGTGACCATCATGCAGGTAAATCTAGGACCCTCACATTAGGGCTGTGATCCTCTCAGGCTCTGTGTCAGTGATACTCTCAGCCTCTGGATAAAAATAAAACTGTCTCTCTATTGTAGTTTACGAGTCCTGGTTGCTATCTGTTCCCACATCGTAACTTCAGAGAGTGATGATTTCTGCAGTAAAGTGGTCCCTAACTGTAACCCTGCTCACCTTTCACTGCTCACGGTTGCAGATTTTTTTTACAGCTCATTGTGTTCTGTGTCCACTCAAGGGTCAAAAACTACCCATAAGTAATTTACTGCTTTAGTTCAGTGCAAATTAAGATATTAGAAAAATAATTTTAAAAAGAATATGATTACCATTAGTTGGCCCTTTTTCAGTAATTTTTCAGGTTAAATGCTTTGAAATGTTTGGGTAAATGATCTCATTTCAGAAATATAATCTTTATTAAAAGATAGTACTTGGCCCATTATAGAAAACTATTTGTAAGTTAAATAACTACATGTGATGTCTACTCCATCTTCTCGCTGCTAACTAATTCAGTGGGAAGCTAACCTTACTGCAGCTGCAGCAGCTCAGGGAAGCTTTAGCATTCATAGCTTCATCCAGACTGTCAGATTCAGCAGAATCATGATCCCCATCATCCTCCCTCCCTCCCTCCCTCTCTCTCTCCCTCTCCCTCTCTCTCTCTCTCTCTCTCTCTCTCTCTCTATAGACCTGCAGTCATGCTGAGGAAGTATCTATATAGTTAGAGAAGCTAGTCTTACAATAATGAGCAGCTCCCTGGGGCCTGGAGGAGGGTCAAGCCTGCTAACAGACGGATAGAATGCACGAATACACCCCTCCCCCCACACTCCCTGACACAGCTGCTCTGCTCGGACTCTCCGACATGCTGTATTTCATGGTTCAGCTTCATTTTCTCTTCAGAGTGTGAGGCTGCTTTGGTGCTCTGGTTCAAGCAGGTGTTGCACTTAGTTTTACCATCATGACAGCTGTCGCCTACGCTTCCTGCTGTTCCCTCAGCTTTCTCTGTACAATCAGTACATTGCAGTCCTCTCACACTTCACTGACTGCATTAACCGCTTGAATTTCAGAGCGAATAAAGGAGCTTTTCAAATTGTTGAATTGTGTTTAAAATACTGTGAATCTAGTGTTGAGCAAATGGGATTTTTTTCAGTTAAAAGCTAAAGCAAGTAAAATGTACTTGGTCATGTGACCAGTCCCAAGAGGCACAGCTGTACTTGACCTACTGTACTTTAGTTAGCAGTTAGTTAATTGAGAACAGTTCAAAGGTACCAAACATAATTCTCACTCACACATATTTATCAGGTGACCTCCGTAGCAACAGACGGACATGATGTCTATAACAACCCAATCAATGGATTTGTATTTACCTTTTTTTTTTGCAATTTTAAAGCTAATATGATTTGGGATTGGGATAAAAAAAATAAAAAACCTGAAGGATAAAATGAAGTTAAATCAGTATTTATTGACTGACAGCTATTCCTCCTGAAGTGTAGAAGACATTTCAGAATAATAATACAATCAATAAAATAATAGAACTTCCTAAAAATGTTTTATTCTAACTCTGTTTTAAGAGACTCTGTTTTAAGAAAAGTCAAAGAGAGCTTAAATGTACCATTTTACCATTTTATGCCCTTTTAAGTCATTTATAATAAATATTTGAAAACTCTAGGCACCTTTGTACCCTTAATAGCCTTTAAATGGCAGCATTTATTGTAAACTTTTTCTTACCTCATGTTCCTCCGACGTTCTTCCACCACACGCCTGCTGAGTTTGTCTTATTGACAAATTATAATAATCAACCCATTTCCAAGAAATTCATAATTTGGTAAGCCAAAAACACACTTTCTTTTCATTGTTTATCCGCATGGTTCTGCTATGGTTACACTTGCGGTTCATCCAGGGTGTACATTCTTCATTGAGATGAGATGCATTAGGGGTTCTTCTGATTGGTTAGTGGGGAGCGGGGCTATGGCCATTTGACATGCCTCAAATCTAGCCAATTGGAGCTCCCAGTAAAAGAAAATCGAATTACATAAACATGTATAAATCAATCTGAATATGACCCAAGACATGTTTTTGATGAGGGAACAATGCTAAAAATGTTTGAAAAGTTGAGTTTACATGGTATGGCACCATTAATTAATATAATATAGGGCTAAATTGTGGCTCTCGTCGTCCACCACTGAAATAATCCAATATATTGCTTGACTTACTGTCACAATGTACAACACAAAATCATATTACAACAATTTTGAAAGTGTTGAGCACGTCATGCACATAAATAAGAATGGCTGAAATTTATATTTTCTAATGTTTTTTGCCAAAATAATATGCATTGATAAGTCATGCCTGATAAAAGGCCAGTTTTATGTCTCTTTCCGGGAGGCATCTGCTGTTCTTTGTTCTCTAGAACATGCTGCTTCTCTTTTTCATCTCGTTCCAGCTGCTCACATGACTTGTGGGCAGCAGGGGACATCTAAGTAACCGATGCCCAATATACACATAGACATTCACATTCAGACCAAACATATACACACACAATAAATGTTGAATTCAGCCTGAAGCTGCTGTCCTTAATTTAAACCTTATTACATCCTACCAAATGTAAAAAAGCAGCCGTTCTGGCCTTAGGCAGGACCCCTGTGGCAGTTTGACAGCCTATAATTCTGCTTGAATTTATATCACTTTCTCTCACACTTGCTCTTAGCCTTTCTTGTCAGGAAGCTTGTTTTCTATCACCTTTTGTTTGTGAAAATTACTATATTTTCAAAGTTTAGAGCTGATTAACACACAAAATAGTGCTTTTAGTTCATCTAATTCACATTTCAGAAGATGGTTTGGTATCTAGTTATTCCCAACCTCTTGCTGAATAAGGCTCTCAAAAATAGCTACCCATAAATAAATAAAAACCTTCTGGGAGATTACTGGAGTCGGTAATGTTTGGGGGTTAGTGAAACAATCTTACTAAGAGTTTACTTGATTGTCACACATCTTTAGGTATTGAGCAGTGACTGCAGGATTTAAAATTTGTGACTGAATTCTTTTACATTTCCCACTTTTTTATGTTTTACAGACCAGGGTAACGAGAGAAAGATTGATGATTCTGAGATGGCAGCACCTCCAGAGATGCCCATTGTTATTGACCATGTTGCCCTGAAAGATATACTTGGACCACCACTCTTTGAGATGGAGGTTAGAGAACAGTCAAATTTTGCAGACACATGCATTCAATGTAACCCACAGGAAGGATTCACTAAAAAGAGTGAACAATTGCCAGAAATACTCCTAATACAATATAATCCTAGTACAAAATTGAACAAATGTCTGTGTCTTTATGGATGTGCATATTATAGGAAATGCCAAGCGACAGAGTGTAAATCCTTAAAAAGGTAGAATACTACAGAAAGGCTCAATGTGTACGCAATCTCTCAGTCTACTATCTGATATCTCTCGCAAGTTCCACTTTTTTTCTCCTAGCAACTAGAGAACATGCAATCTCAGATTTTTCCTAAACATGGCTATACCGTGAAAAGGCTATTTTTAAGTTCAGCAATTATGTCTATAAATTGCACATACTTTTATTTAAATTAATAGCATTTAGGGATTAACTATTTAATAGAAGGTGTGCTATATATATATATATATATAGAGTCTTATATATATATATATATATATATGTATGTATGTATGTATGTATGTGTATGTATGTATGTATGTGTATATATATATATATATATATATATATATATATATATATATATATATATATATATATATATATATATATGTATGTATGTATGTATGTATGTATGTATGTATGTATGTATGTATGTATGTATGTATGTAAAACATCCGCCGCGTAAAACATATGCCAGAGAGTTGCCGGTTCATTCCGCTGTGGTGACCCCGAAAGGGAAGAAAGCCGACATGAAGATGAATGAATGAGATGAACCTCGACTGAGTAACTGTACACATATTTTGTTATTGTGACAAACGGATTTAATGGTCTGCTTCCAAAATACGCAATAAATATAAAATATTAGAAAAAAATTGCTTATAAATTTACATGTAAATCAGACCGAAATGGTAGAGAATTGCTTTGAAAACTTGAATATATAAAAAACAAATAATTGTAATGTTGTAAAATGCAAACATTTGTGAACTATTAACATAATGCACAACCTAGTGTCATACTTGTAAATGAAAGTAAAATCAGTATTTAATGTCTGATTTAATAACCTCCTAAGGTGCAAGATAATTGGCAAAATAATAATATAATAAATGAAATAATATAACACAATTCAGAGCAGGGTGAAGTCTTTCCTATAGGTATTTGATCCAAGCCTAATTGAATGGAATCAAGAGTAGCTTCAACCAAGTCAAGGGGAGTGTAATTAGTATAATCAGGTGTGTTGCAAAAATGTTGAAGCTTAATTGTACCCAGCTTGTCCACCAGTGATACTTCCCAAATATATTGCTTTACTTAAAGTATCACAATATACCAGACAATATCATATTGCAACTAAATTGATAAGCAATTTGATTTGAAACTTGCATTTTATAGTTGAAATGTGTGAGAACATAATTGATCTGTGACTTAATTGTTGTTTTTGAACTACCAACATAATACACCACAGAGACGTTTGGGTGTTTTAGCAGCTGTTCATAGTTCAGAGGTAGGTGTTTTTGTAAATAGATGATTTTGAAAATAATTATGCTCTTTTCATTTTTTTTAATTTTATTTTTAAGAAAACAGACATTCATCAGTTATCCAAAAATGTCAAACGCTTCAGAGAATCTTTAGATCAAGCTCTGGCACTGGAGCTAGCATTTGTATAATAACAGAAGTAAACAACCAAAGTACTTCTAAAAATGTTCCAAACATGGTTCAATCTACAATATGCAACACTTATTTTAATATATCAGAACTATGGAAGAAAATTCAGAATCTACAGTTCCAAAACTGGGTGAAAGTATGAGATAAGGCAATGGCAAAATCTTGGATTAAAGTTGAAACCTAAGCACTTTGTGCTTGCTAATTAATTTATGATGTCTACTAAAATTAATTTAAAAAGTTGAGATTTTGCCATATAGCGTGTCCTCCTGAGAGTTAACATGTCCAATAGTTGTTATGGTTGGATGGCTCCCTTGTTTTATTGTGATAATGTACCGGTAAGTTTGTGAGCCGTGTTCTTCTCGTAGGTCTCAGAGCGACTGACTCTGCCTGGAGTGGCCATTGGTCTGGCCTGGACACCCATGGGTGGTGAGATCATGTTTGTGGAGGCAAGCCGAATGGAAGGTGAAGGTCAACTTACTCTGACGGGACAGTTGGGGGACATCATGAAAGAATCTGCCCATCTTGCTATCAGCTGGCTTCGCAGCAATGCCAAGAGCTACCTCCTCACCAGTGGTAAAGGATAAGTGACCGTAGTGTCCCTGAACTCTATGGATCATTGCTATGATTTTGGGGTTTAAAGATATAATGTGTAAAGTTTTACTATTGTCCTAAGCAAACAGAAATGTTGTTCTGGTGACTATTAAGGTCACAGCCTATGACTGACGCTTTAGATGCTATATAATGAAATCACATGTCACAAGACCAAAGTATGTTACTGCATTTTACGAACCTTTTTTTTCACATTTATAGTCTGCTCTGATAAAAGGGGGCATGTGTACATAGATTGAGCAGATTTAATTTTTGCATTAAACGTTGTTGGTCATTGTATAAAAACAGTAAAGATTATTCTATTTCCCCACTTGTTCAGTTACTCCACTTTAATGGATTTGTCTACATCACCATAACTTAAAATAAAATTATTTCCCACATGTATAAGAATTCAAACTTCAAAAAGAAAAAATCTACATAAAAGGGAGCAGGTAATTAAAATACTGCTTTCATTTTAAAATTATAAATTGTTCCAAGTGTCATATAATGTTTCCTAATTGGGTTTTAAGGAAAATTTAATTTGTTTCACTTGTTAATTAAACATGACATTCTTATTTAACTCTTGACAATAGGGTGGATTTTCTGCATAACAAATGTTTGTCTAATTTTTTAACAGTTCCCAACAATCCTATGTGACTCCAAGTTAAAACCTGGATCGATCCTGCTGTTTTTCAGCACCTCTGACAACACTTGATTTAGCATCAATTTTTTACATGGAAAAATGGTCAAGAAAGAATTTCCTATCCATAACATACTACCAATAAAATGTCTTGGTTGGGAACTGCCGCTGACTATGCAGCTATGTTTGGATGTTTTGTCACTGTGATGTGTGTTTACTTGATACTTATTGGTAACTGTACTTTATATTAGTACTTTTATGTGATGATACAGTAGATCATCATGATTGCATTGTGCTTTTGATGTGGTTGTAGGCAGCGCTGATCCTCTTGAGGGCACGGATATCCACCTGCACTTCCCAGCAGGTGCCGTTACTAAGGATGGACCCTCTGCCGGTGTTACCATAGTAACCTGCTTGGCTTCTTTGCTGAGTGGAAGACTGGTTCGCTCGGATGTTGCTATGACAGGAGAAATCACTCTGAGAGGACTTGTGCTACCTGTGAGTAACACCCTGCACACAACATCACTCAATACAAATTAAAATTCACTTTCAATGAAAATGCCCATGCACCAAGTGGTTTTTTTTTTTCAGGAGAAAAAAAAATATATTTTATGTAGTTCAATGCTTTTCCCTACCATTCAATAGCAGGAGCATGTATCCCTATTGGTCTAGCCGCTCCCATTGGAAGCTATTGTAATCAGACAGAGGAATGTTAATGAAAATGCAATAGTTATTTAACATACTTTTTCTGATTTTATGATGTGTGCTTCTTTTGTGGAGCTGCAGCCAATAAACAGCAGCTCCAGAAACTCAATGTAATAACTCAGTTCTTCTCTCCCTTTACCAAACAATGTTATTTTAGATTCAGCTTACTTTGTAACTTGTTAAAAAAGAAAGGTTTAAAGGTTTTTACTTGAGCGATGATATTGATATTGATCATATTGATTATAATCATTGTTCATGTATTGAGATGCTCAGATTTTGGAATCAGTATTTATGATCACTTTTGAATTTGTAGTTGGAGTCTTAAAATTCATAGACTATTAATGAAACGTTCTATTTAGGATGAAGACGCATGCATGTCAAGTTTGTCCCTTAATTCTCATGCATTTACTTGAAATATTGAGGATGTTTTAGTGTTTGCACAGTAAAGGAAAATATTGAAGCAATAGGTCAAGAAATAATTTTTCACCTGCTGTTAATATAAATTATTAGTTTGTATGGTTGTAGTTGAGGAAGCATCAAACCATCTCTGCAATTCCTTGATTCAGCAGGCTGCCTTAATGCCAAGAAATTCCCAGGGAAAAGTTGTTTAGTTTGTTAGTTGTGAGTTTGTGAGATGCCAGGGAGAGAAACTTGCATAAAAATAGTTGTGACAAAGCATAAACTGTAGGTTATTTTCTTATGTGTGGCACTGCTGAAGCAAGAGTGAGTTAAGAAACTGCCTGTGAGCACAGACACACAGAATCAGAAACATTAATTCAATATGGTCACATATAATGCACATTTGTCTCGCAACAACTAACTTCACACAGGAGTAAGATCACCATCTGACTACAGTTTATATATATTTATATATATATATATATATATATATATATATATATATATATATATATATCCAGCTATAACATTTTCATGATGCCACACACTGATTGGATAGCTCACAGCTTTTAGTCTTAAGACATATTCACAATGTAATCTAATTTTCAATGTAACAGTCATTTTCTTTCAAACCAGGAAGTGCAATGTGTAGGCATTAACATTCCTCTAATATGTGTTAGGGTTTTGTAACACTTTAATTATGTGTTTATGTCTCAAGTATAATTTGATGCCTCATCTCTGGACAGGTTGGTGGTATAAAGGATAAAGTGCTAGCTGCGCACAGGGCCAATCTGAAGCGCCTCATCATCCCCAAGCGAAACGAGAAAGATCTGGAAGAGGTGCCAGCTCATGTGCGAGCCCAGCTGGACTTTGTTCTGGCTAGCAGTTTGGATGAGGTCCTGAACGCAGCCTTCGATGGGGGATTTCCCTCAGCACTCACTCATCCACAGGCTGTTAGCAAACTCTGAGCTAGTGATACCTCAGAGAACGTTTGGTTATCCTCCTAGCTGAATTATTTCATGTAAAGCACTTACTCTGTTTGTTCACTGGTGCTGAAAGTTCTGATTAACATTACGTAAGTAATTTTTGTTATTGTAGAGCTGAAAAAGTTTTATCTAATTTTGGACATATGTTCTTTAAAAAATATTTTGTACCCAAGTACATTGTAAGATGATATAATGTAGATGTTAATATAAAGAGTTCACCCATCTTTTATTTTGCTTCTTCCTTAATAGCAGTGTGTCTGTTGAACAGACAAGTTTGTTGTGAGAGTATATAGGGGCCCTAGGCAAGAAGGGACCCCTACTAAGTAGTATAAAAGCATAGGGATTACCTGAATTACATAAATTCTATTTTCTACAGTGACTTATACTGAGAATCTGATCATGTCAGATTAATGTTTAACGGCTGGTTGCAAACAGAGAAAAACATGGGAAAACAATTCTGAAAAGATTATATAGCAGCTAATTCCTTTTGCAAACATAGACATTACTATTCTGTACAATTAAATTACGCAAGCTCAAAAATATATTTTATTAACCTGTGTCCATTTGTATCACATGCCTATTTCGTCCTTTAAACATAGAATTGATGTTTAATTTGGTTGATTGGTATTCAGTTGATGTTACTAAACACATCTTTGAATTTAATTGTTATGCTATGCATAAATAATTGTAAAATCTGCACAAATAAAGCATAGTGTAAAGCAAAAGTTACTGTGTATTGCTTGCATCGCTAACCAAACACTTATACTGCACCCTTTAATTAAATACTAATTTTCAGAAGAAAGCGTACATACTTTAGTGTGTAAGAAGAGTGTACACGATCTAGTACACATTAAATCATCACCTGACTTCTTTCCCACTCCTCAATTAAAAAAATATTCGAACAATAGATATAACTCTTACACATCAGAACCCAACTGGAAAAGTACACATAAAAGTGTGGATAGTGTGCTGATTGCGACGCAGGGTATTTGTTGTCAGTGTTTACCATTTATTACATTTATATCATTTATCTTTGGCAACCTGTTGTCAGGAGAATAAAAAAAAAAAGTAAAGTATTTGCTGATTATATAAGTTACTTAAAATATTAAAATAGGTTTCAAATCAACAAACTTGCAGATATAAACTATTGGACATTTTGTTTAATGACAGAACTTAAGTATATTATGTTGGATCTCTCAGACTCAGGGTCCTAACACAATTTCCTTGTTTGCCTACCATTTTGTAACGATATTGTAAACAGCATGGAGACATTTTCTTGGGTTTGCATTTGTGAAAAAAAGTCCTTTTCTTATGCTTTGTTGCATTTCCTAGTTAATCTGAATAGTTTATAGCTGGAGGTTTCAGATCTAATGTTCTGGACCAGAATTTAAGGTGATTAATCAATCAATGCCCCTTAATAATATCTTTCAACTATAAAAGTTTACAATGATTACAAAAAAAACTTCACCACCTGACTCAACAGAACAATTAATGTAATGGAACAAGTTTTTCAATCATTCGACATTTTTAAATGTAATCCCTGAGTAGAAAAGGACAGGCATCTCTATCAATATCGCATGATGAAATAAAAATTTGTTTTGTTAGAGAAAGCTTCAACACAACAGACATGCCTGAATAATGGAGAAGGATGGGGCCTTATTGAACGCTATAATCAAGAACACAGTTTATTCAATATAGTAGCTTATAGCTAGGATGTCAAGATCTCATTTTCTAGAACAGATTTCAATTTAAGAATTATAACAATTATTTTCTGGTCACACCGTTCTGCAGCAAAAATTAGATTTTTTTTTTACTTTACAACCTCTCGTGATAATCGTAGTTTGGAGCAGTTTTTACTTTCTCCCACTAATTCTGATTTACAGCGTAGCGAGAACATGGAAACTGACACAGGGTTCTAGTATCATGTAGATATCTTGTATAGAAAGAAAGCTATAAACAGTCTCTCTAGTTGCTCCAGAGTATTGACTGGTGAAGAACTAGACAAGACTGTAACATGATTAGCAGGATGTACCATATCTGTGACAAATGCATTGAGAGATGCATTTTATCACCATTTTAAATCTCGGTTGCTTGAATGAAATATAATTTCAAACTCAAACCCAATTTCAAATGTTTCCTGATTTCATTTTCAGAGAGAGAAAGGATTGTGGTTGTCTTGCAGCGATAGCACCCTTTCTGTAAATAAGTGTATGGCAGTGCTGTATTTCATCCTTTTGAAATCGAAAAACATGCATTGGTCAGCAGTTTCAATGCATTCAATAGTTGGGGACTCTGACTACCTTAACATTTTTCTTTAAATTTATTACCAACAAATGATCCAAGCAGTAGGTTAGAACATGACGTTAAAAACTAGATTGCATTCAAATCCGGTCTTCCTCATGATGCTTTGCATATCATATTTTCCAAGTCTTTGGTTTATTTTTAACAATGACAACACATACTATATTAAAAAGATAGATTTATTTACTGGCAAAATAGAACAAAAACAACCATTAAAACAAATAAAATTAGAAATCATGACTAGCAACAGTACAATGTATCCACAGAGATGTTTGGCTTTTCTTCACCCTATCCTTGCAAACAAGAAACAAAACGGAATAACAGACATACAAGAACAAAATCAACAAAAATATTGACTTACAAAAAGAGAAAGAAGACTGGGTCTTCTGAGGAACAACACTATCTACAAAACACTGAAGATCAGCCACAAGGTAGCAACCTTTTCCTTCCATGTTCTAATGCCATTGAACAGATAATAATGATGTTATTCAAATGATCTTATTCAAACGAACCCTGTTGTTGTCCCTGTTCCAAGATCAATCATCACTGCAGTGTCAGACCTTTAGACAACACCAAATCTTCAACTGAGTGTGCCACAACCAAGCTTGAGGAGAACACTGCAGTGAGGACTGATGCAGGGTCTAAACAGAAAACTGTACTTGTTAGAACTCATGGAGAGGATATGCACCGACTACCAAGTCGTTTCAACATGCTTGACTGTGTGTAGCAGACTAGACTCAACCAAAAAAGCAAAACAATAACAAGAGTAGAATAAAACAAAAACTAATATTTGAACGTAAAAGTTAGTGTTTTATCTGAACTGAAATGCTAAACAACTTGTCTCAATGGTTGCACCTTTTCACAAAACCACCCCGGGATTGATCAACGACCCAATTGCCATTCGTCTCACCCAACAGCTAATGTCCATTCCACAGAAGTGGCTTTCCTATACCTTCAAGAGCAATGCTTGTTGCTCTCAAACGTAGAATACATTAATTATTTAACTTGCACAACATTGTAGCATAAAATGGAGAACCCAGGAAAAAGTCTGGTTAGAGGTGCCAACTTCAAACCAAATAGCAGTTCTTTTCATATGACTAACCTGTACATACAACAGCAAAAAGTGTCCCCTTGGTGTCCCTTGCCCCCTCAGCACAAGGTTTCCTGTGCCATTTGAAATGTGTGGTTTCAGGTTTGAGAGTTCAAGTATGCGGCTGGTAGTCCTCAGCACATGGATATGGTGACATTTATTCCAAGATTCCCATTCTCAGCAAACAACTGAGCAATGGAAGTGTCGAAAACCAGGCAGTCACTGTTCATGATGGCAGTGGCAATACCCTCGTGAATGGAGCGTGGCGTCGCCTCCCAAGTGAGCCGCCGCCGGTGGCCATTTAATTCCAGGCGGTAGGCAAAGTTCTCTGCCTGTTTACGTGTGCCAATCAGCTGTACAATGGCAAAGAATTGCTGGTGGCCGTCATATTTCTCCTGCTTCTCCAGCACCAGCATGAAATGGAAACCGAAGCAGGATTGCATCATGACCCAGTCCACTGCACCAGGTAAGTTGATGTCTGTTGCCAGGAAGACTATATCCTCCCCCTGTAGTGTGGTGATGGACTTGTGCTGGTGCAGCAAGTGAGGCATGACGGCGTCAAGAGATCCCTGCCACTTGCAGGAGGCTCCAGGACAGGGACAAGAGTACGGACGAAACTCACAAAGCTCCTCGTGCTCTGCCTTGTCTGTGTGTGGTAGGGTTACCTCACACCCCGATGAGGCATACTTGCAGGGGAAAAGCACAGAGTTGGCCACTTTCTCCATGGCCAAATTCCGAATTGACCCAAGAGGGCCCCTGCAGGTAGGGCAGCAGGTGAGTTTGGGCCGGCAGTTACTACAAACCAAATGGCCACTCTGGCACTGCAAGATGGGTGGCAACACATAATCGAAACAGACAGGACACTCAAACAAGCTAGCGAGGTCACTGTTTGATGCGGTGGTGCCCGACAAGGTTGGGACACGCTGAGAAGGGGGACATTTGGAGGTTCCTGTGGGTAGCGCTGTGGCAGTCTGGCGACTCATTTCTAAAAAAAATAAAGCAGAGAGTATATGGTTAGAGTTTCAAACATTTCAAAGGATTTTGATGTGGATTTTAATGTGCAAGCAACATGGATGACATGTTACCTAGATTAATAGCCAGCATCTATCTGCCTCTGAAACATAATGTTCAGACCTTTTAACAATAAACCCTCAGGGTACATGATTGTGCTGATTTAAGCAATGTGAACTCGTAATCGAGCTATGAAAGTCTCAGAAGTGCTGTGAGCGAGGCAGGGTCTGTTCTCTCAGAGTGCCTCGGAGATCTTGCAGTTCAGTGCTAGCGATAAGTCAGTTGTGGGCCTCTGGGGAAGGCTCTGGGGAGCTATTTCTGGCATGAGTAAAATGTACATATATTCGCGCTAGGTTTTTTTAAGCCAGACACGGAGGGCAGACTCAGAGAGATGTGCTGCTGGAGAGTTCCTATGGTAACCAACCACAGAGCTGAAATGTTGATGGGACAACCAGCAGAGAGAAGTATAAACCCTATTTCTTAATGGAAGACAGGAGGAGGGCGTTACCCAGCTGTAACACACAACCACTGTATTTTAAACCTACAATCAATGCGAAGAACAAGACAAAGTGTAAATCAGCCCTGGGAAGCAAATGAAAACGACTGTGTAGCTTTTACTGACATCAATTAAGGGAAGAATAAAGAGACTAGAAGAACAAAGCAGCAAGCGTGCTAGGATCAGAGCACAGTAAATCGTCTCATGTGGAAGTATAAGCACCATGGCATAGAGGAGGGTGAGGGGTGAGGACAGACTGTGAGCTATGTGTATATGTAGGTGGCTTAGAGTCTGCAAGTAAACATCTGCTCTGATAAAGTGCTCTGTATTTTTAGCCCCCTCACAGAGTAGCTCTCCCACAATAACAACATGCTAGTAGTAAGAAATCTTTTCTTGTTTGTCTTTAGGATGGGATTTCATGTTTAATATTTCAAATAATTTACCACCACCTGCAAAAAAACAGGCAGGTACAACATTTTAGTTTCCTGTAGTTTCTGAAATGTTGCATTACGTCTTTGATATACACAGTCTTGTGTTACTTGTTTGGATGTGGTTTTGAAGATATTTTTGTTTATCTGGGCCTAAATGGACAGTTCAGAAAGAAATCTCATCACATAAAACGTCAGGCCAATTCCTTGTCACTTTTTCATCAAGCTGCTTTCTTGTGAAAGTTCGGAGCATGGCTCCAGTAGGAACAAACCTTGAAGTAACATGGGCCGCATCACTTCCAACCCGTGAGCTCCACATCCTGTGCATCACGTCCGACACAGCAGAGTGAGGATGAAGTAAGCGTGAAGGTTGTCAGAGAACATTCCACACGTTTTCCAATTCTTGATCTGAACACCAGATTTCCCTGCTCTCTCCAGGAAATGTATCAAACGTATTGGTGTCTTATAACGCATTCGGTTACAGTATCTGCAAATACTGCATTTTAGTTTTTGAGAAGAAAAAAAATTAAACACTGGTTAGACTCAATGATAAAGTCTTGCGATGTTTAAGCAAAGAGAAACAATATTTAACTGCAAGAAATACATTCATAGATTACGTCTAAAATTGTGTTTTGCAAGAAATAATTATATATTACATTTTTTTTTACTTGATCAGAACCCATCAACAAAGTGAATACAAGCTTTTTCAGCCAAAAAAATCTACTTATTTTTTGGAGCAAGAGACTGTGCCGACATTATAGAGCAGTGTCTATAAACATCCCATCCGTCTCATGTCTCATTTTATCTTAAGTAACCTTCACTATAAGCAAGTGAAAGAGTCGATTAACCACTAAATCAATGTAAATGATTTAGACCCTAATCTAATAATCAATAATCTTCCACTTCAGACTGTATAAAAACTACTGTGCTCAAACGAAGTTTGGATAAAGTCCTAGTGGTAACAATGTGTTTTTCTGTTAAGTTTTTCGCCTGGGAATTTTAGCACTCAAGTGGCTCTCTTTTTCTCCTGCAGTGCAGAGTTGCTGCGTCAGTGGAAAATTTGCAGTCTATCACATATAACAGGAAATCCTGAAACCCCAGAGGAAGTGGTTGCAGTAGACTAGTTGTCTGGTCTTCTAATGGAACAAGGAAGACCGAACAAAAGCAATGCAACTGGCCTATGCTGCAAAACTGGAGTTGTAAAATGCTGAAACATCCAAGACCAGAGTGTCTCAGGATGGAGTGTTATGGTTGGAAACTTTAATACACCAGATAAAAGAGCCTCAGCAAAAATATCAGTTTAATGCTGATAGTAACTAGGTCTTTAGCAGAGTCCAGCCAGAATTGGCATCAGAATTGGGGTTATCAGGTCCAGGTAGACATTAATTGAAAAAATATGAAAACGCCTTGTTTTTTTTCTTTTGCATTTCTCCACAGTTAAAAATTTACGCTTTTGTCATCTTGCATGCGAATTACAGTAATGCTCTCCTAGGTGAACCATCTTCAGAATTCAGGTGCTCATATCTTGTTGGGGTCCAGAGTGATAAAACACAAACCTGTTCTGAAATAATTCACCTGTTTTTGCATACATTTCAAGACTTTAAACCTCACATATAAAGCACTCACGTTTTGCTCCTGAGTGTTTGTCTTCACTTTTAACTGCTCAGTTAAAGCTTCAGTCAGTACAACACGCACACTAAAACCATGGTAAAGAGTGCATTTTGGTTTATGTACTAACCTTGTGGAATCCCATACCGATTAACTCAGTTTCAAGATGTGACTTTATAATAGTGTAACTGTGCATCTCTGAGTTGTTTAAAACTGGCTTTTCTCTGTTGGTGTTTTGATTATGTCTGTTGTTTTACTGCCTTTTACAGTTACAACTTTGGGAAGTCAAGCTTTAAATGCATTGTATAAAATAAAGACTGAATGTTATAATGAAAATAACTTCAGTCACAGTATTTGAAATATCACTATTTCAAAAGGTAGAGATTTCACCAAAGTCTAGTTGTTGCTTTTTGATTACTTCAAGGTTTAAGGGTAGGGTAAGGGTAAGATTTTTTTATGATTGAAACTTTATGTTGTGATAAAAAAACTAAATAAAAGAAGCACAGCCTGCACATTTAAGAACGTTTCACTGAGACGTATTGGGATAGCACAAATTATTTACCATTTATTTTGGTGTATTCATTTTTAATCTTGGTTACCCATTTTTCAGTTTCTGCAAAGGCTTTCCATTTCATTGACTTGCTACAACTAACATACCTTTTTTCAAAGATAACAAATAACCCCTTCCACCCCAAGTAGGACTAACAGGACCAATAATAATTAATCCCTTTAGCAAGAGCGAGCAAACAAACAAACAAACTAATTCTCAATCACTAAAGCCAGTGCAAGCAATTATTAAATCATTTTTCACATTTTATATTTATCTAATATCAAAGTTTTGCCAAACCCAAGGGAATCGACATGTTTGGTAAGAGATATGGGCTGCTCTGATATAGCATAACTGATATTATAAAATAATGCAGAGCAATGACAACCCCAGAGCATTTCATGGTAGAGAAATGGCTACATTACAATTATAAAATTTACACTTTCTTTCTGAATTTAAATGTTGCTAGATAAAAATATATATTTTTATATATTTTAAATAGAGCTTTCAATTTGGCAATGCTTTAAACATACAAGACATCAGAGAGGTAAGACAACTTAACAACTTAAAAAATATTTAGTAAAATAAAACCTGTATATTATTTTCCTCATATTTGATGAGCTCTTCCTTGCCATTTTTACAAGGATCTTTGTGCATGAAATTCCTATTGTGTGAAATACTCTGAGATTAAGTTTGTATTAGAATTGAGTTTGCTGCAATTTCTGTGGTCTTTGTTTTGTTCCTGGGGTTAAAGTGCAAAACTCAGAATGAAGACAATAAGACTGAAGCCTTTTAAGATTTATTGTCAAAGCTATCAAAGCTTTTTAAGTACTTATTAAAACACGCTTGACTTCTATATTCACTTGCCAGCTATGTTCTGGAAAGGGTCTCTCTGAAAGTCAATCTATACTCGAGAGAACACAAAGACGTTCTGAGTTTTGTAGATAAGGAGATAAACAATAAGACAATGATGACTTGATATGGCCCACCAACGATAGTGTTGAAAAACCAGACCCTTTTTCTTGTTTTAACAAACAAGGTATTTATTTAAAAAAAAAAAAAAAAAAAAAACACTAGCAGGACTGGTTAGACTACTAAACAATCTATGCTTTTATAATTCATTCAATGACAGACTACAAAAAATTGAATACTTGCCTTCGTCCATATGATTCCCAAGTACGTCTTTCTTCTTTTCTTGAAATGTGTGGAGCTCTGCAATGATAATTTCAGAGAGAATATTTGTTAATATGGAGTAAAAGGTCTACATGGTATAAAAAAAAACACAAGGAGAAACAAGATGATGGCCTTCTGAAGTAAAAACATATTTAGTTTTTGTTTTATTTAAACATTGATGAATAAATAAATGAATATTAACACCCAGATAATAATATACTTGTACTATTCACTTAACAAAATATTCATTGCCATTATTATCTATTATACCCTCAGCTGTATAATGCTAGACATCGCTCACAGTCAGAATGAAAGCATGCTAACTTTACAATCTAGCACTACTCTGTCCCTTTATACACCCTTTTTAATTTTCAAATAATGGACCCTCTCTCGACAGGCTTCCTAGATGCAGTAGAGCCAGGAAAACAAATCTTGATCCCTGAAAGATACATTTTATTAAACATTTTACTCATTGTTGCACTCATTATTTTACTACTTTTTCTGCATTGTTAAAATAAATGCACATTAATAAGAATATATTTAGATTTATTTTTTATAATTTGATTTTCACACGAGTGAACAACGACTATGAAAGCGCTCAGATAAGCATAGGAAACACGTTCTGTCCATGTGTTTGGCGCTTGGTGTGAATGCCCAGTTACACAAAGAAATGCTTATACCAAGAAAATAAATCTAACGCAGGACCCATAATTAGCAACGTACTGTTCAAGCAGCTATCGAGCTTTTAATATCATCTTATCGAGAAAATGTGAATTGTAACAGTTATAGATATAGAATTACCACCCAGCCCTTCCTATAATTTAAATTCATAATTGTGAGGATAGTATGGAAAACATGCGATAAAACATCAGAATCCATAAAGAGATTTCACTGATTAAATTCTGTTGTCTAGCCAATAAAACTAACAAACTGTTGAGATGTCCTCAACATGTCGTGTTAAGAGGATTGGTTGAGGTTTTATATTTATGAGAAGACTATAGATCTTGACTAGATCTGGATCAGGGATCAATTTTCTATTTAAACTTGAATTTGTATATAGTACTATTTAAAAAGATGGTGTTTAGATTATTCCCCATTAACATAGGCAGAACCTCAAGTGGGTCAGATATAGAACATTGACAATACTGAGGTAGGTAGTAAACTTTGCACACCCATGATGTTTAAAGATGCAGAAATGTTTAAAACCACAAAAAAGGCTTGTTGACGTCCAAAAAGGAAAATCAGCTGTGATCATATCAGCAAGTTAAAACATTTCCATACCATTTACCCACCATTAAGACTCCAAGCCAACAAAAAAACAACTACTTGAGTCCATCAAATCTGGATCAACAAACCATCCTTCAAAACCCAAATGGCTTTCCTAACTTGAACACATTTTGATCGTTTCTCTTTGCAAACCGCAAGTATGAGTCATTAAAGCAGAGAACAATAAGGTACATAACTAGAAGAACAGATATTTCTTCATACCCTTATATTGAGAAACACAGACACACCTATTCAACAAAGTGTGCGATGACGCAGTGCTCCCTGCTCATGGTAACCAGAGTTAATGCACAATGTTTTTCGTTCTGCGCTTTACATTGATTTCTTCATGCTAGACCAGACTTCAATATTTCATCAGAAGCAATCCTGAATGGAAATCAGATCGATATGCATTCAAAAAAAATCTAGTGAAGTTGCAGTTAAAAAAATATAGTCCTAGTTTGGCAGAATGTCAAGGTATAGCTTATATGAGATGCTAATGACAAAGCCAACAGAACTAAATAGTTTTAAACAACATTTACAAATTGTTGCTAGTTTGACAAGCTCATAATTGTTAATATTATTGCAATTTCATCCGTATTTGGGGTAAAAATAAAGAAAATTATTAAACCATTACTGAGCTTGAGAGAATACAAAGACATAATGTATAAAAACTTGTACTTTAGGTGACAAGCAGACTTCTGAAATGTATGTATTAATTATTTATATATCCTTTTGATCAAAAAGATCAAAAAACTATAAAATCAAGAAAAAAAATACAATTGCATTTTTCATATACGTTATTCCTACGTATGCACAATAACTCACAGCTGGGCATTATTTCCTGGCAGATAGATTAGATAGATAGATTACTCTAGAACACCTGTTCTTCAGTTATAGGTTACCGAACCCAATAACGTGGATACCAGTGCAGATGACCGCTCCAGACAGGCCATAAACATAGCTTCATGTGCATCAGTATTCTCTTGTCTAGACTATTTTGATAACCTTATGCACTTGGTTTTTCCTTTAGGGTGTACACAAGAAAAAACTTTTTGCCACCCAGAAAGCGTGAATGCAAGTGAAATACACAAGTGACGGGCTAGCAGCTCACGTTAGCATTTCATTGTTCTGACGGTTAGAGAACTCTAGCACAATCAAGAAAATAAAGTCTGTGGTTGATGATTAAATCAATTTGAACACAAACATTGTTTTTTCATTGGTTTTAATGTACTTAAAAAAATTTTACACTTAAATGACTTAAAAACTTAATGTGTTTACATCTTAAATGCCTTAATTTTTTTTTTTACATTATGTGATTTCCACAACATAATCCTATATTTTTACTGATTTGTACAGCTTTATTTTGAAGCTTACTGTGAATTCCAGAATAGCCTGCTGCTATTCTGATTTGCCAGCTATCGCGATCAGTGGAGAAAATACAATTGACAAAAATACATAGTCAAACCAAATTTTTGTCTGTGTAAAGCCGTGCTTGTTCATTTTACCCACAACCTGACTTAAAATTCAAACCGAGGGCCAGCGTCATTACAATGTTTTTCTTCCTTAATTCTAATTTCTATTGCAAACTAACACAATAATGAAACATCAATGACATTAATAAATGTTCTGTAAAACAATAATTTTCTGTAATTTTCTGCAAGTAATTTCTTACTTAAAAAATAATTTCTTTCTTTTTTTTATTGATTTTTTTTTTTTTTCAAATGCAAGATCAAAGCAGAAACTCAATTTGGCAAGTGTCAGATGTTGCATCAAACAGTGAAGTTATTCTAAATGAAAAAATTAATGATGGTGGATGATTCTTGCGGTATGGCCGCTATTGAACAAGGCATTTTTATTAAGTGAAAAAACAGAATAAGTTTTTAAGAGGTTGTTAAATCTGTTTTATGTTACAGTGATTTAAATTAAGTTTAAGGGAACTTGTTTTCTATAACAAATAAAGATTACGAATACAAAATGAAGAAAAAACTGTTTTCATTCACCAGACTAATATAAACAGTAAATGTAACTGTTACATTTTAGTAAAAGAATGCCATACTTTTAATGATCATGCAATTGATGAAGTATAGATTTGTCACATCTTAGTTTAAGTCCGAGTTCCTAGAGTAGACAGTCAAGTCACAACTTGCACGCACTGACAGAACTGCCCAACTTGTAACGTTCACCAACCCGCATCTACAAAATTCCCATACATGGTGCATCCTAAAACACACCACTACGCTACTACTGCAGTGAATAACAACAAAAAAAAATCAATTGATTAAATGGTAGCCTGACGACAGCCGCTTCCTTGAAGCATAGGAACTCTGTGTGTGTTTGTGGAAAGGCTAAGTCTACGGCAAAGAAAACAGAATCAAAGAAACGAGGGAGCTCCACACAAACAGAGAAAGAAAATAGTGGCTGTTGTCTAAGAAAACAGCCTACGTTCCTTTCTTGGTCAACAGTGGGAAGCAGAGGAATGCAGCCAAAGTTCCTGTGTACTGTTTACTTATTTACAGTCAATATTCTCTATATTGCACAAACATAATATGTCAGAAAGTACTCATTAGGCAAGAGTCAACGTTGCTTGCTTGTTTTGTTTCCCAAAGTGGAGATTAAGTAATAAATACATAGGTGAGTCAACTTAAAAAGAACTGTGAAGTTTGTGGAATAAGTTCAATACTTATTCTGTTATGAATTGCTTGTTAACTAATTAAAAGTGTTCTGGTAAAGTTAAGCATGGTTGTGTTACCTTTAGGTTTAGCAGCCGTTCTGGCTGCTATACAAGAGAAGAGCTTGAACACCCCCTTCCATGAGTACACAGGCTGCAGTCTATGAGTAGCCGACATGGAGAGCCGACTCAGTCTTCGTCATGCTCTTTCCATTACAGCAGGGTAGTCCATAAGAGTTTCTTGCTCAGGTCCCATTTCACTCTAAATTTTCTTAAATCTTCTGAAACTTCTCTTCCAACAGGTTGATTGGTGCTAAACCAAAGTAAAGTTTACCTAGCCCTTTGTCCCGAGATGAATAAGGGAATACAAACATCAGATTTTTAACTGTGATTTAAAACTAAAAACCAGGTTTTAAAAAGACTCTTCGATCAAAATAGCCTTAGATTATTCCAAACAAAAGATATTCTGTAATCTTGGAATGTTACACAAGGAGATCCCATTTCCTGTGCCCAGTAGGAGACTTGGGCAAAAATTCCACAGCAAATCAAGAGTTAAGAGAACAACAAACTGATATTTTCTACTTCTGAAATGATCATTCAAGAATAATTTTCAGACTATTCCAAAGACTTTGGCATATCCAGTCAGGTGACAGGTCCTCAAGTGTATAAAAACAAACAAAAAAAAAACCTCATGCCATTCCAGCAAAGATTGATTGCGGAAAGAAGCGGAGAATCACGTCTGCACAGCGACTACTTTCACCTTTGGGATAAGGAGTCGTGTCAGTTTGAAGTCAGCATGCTCTCCCTCTCTCTCTCTTTCTTAGCAGAAGTGAGACCTGTTCATGTGCTTGATTGGGTCAGATTACATGGCTCCTCCTCTGCCCCTATTCGCAGCCCACAGTCCCACACAAAGAGATTTTACAGCATGCCTCCTTTGCATCAGGCAGCTAATATACAAGGCACACTTGCTAACTTGACACTCCTAATACACTGTGGCCGTGTCCACATGTATCCGGTTATTTTTTTCTGCATCGGCAGACATAAAAACTGTGTCCAAAAGAAACTGGGTAAAACTATCTGAAACGTTGCAGAGAGTGTGACTAGCCAGTAGAGGACAGTAGACACTTCACCCGTTGAGGTTAAATCAACCAATCAGAGGATTCTTTCTCCGAGCTGAGATTCTTCAGACTTAAGTGCTTCCTTTTAATGTCTGGGAAATTAGCCTCACACAAAGATAAGAATAACGTCTTTTATACACGAAACATCCCTTGCCAGTCTTTACCAACAACTGTTTCACTCTCTAAACTTTTTTTTATCTGAGGCTCAAATGGTTTTCAAAACTGGAGCTTTTTGTAGTTGTACGAGGTGAGTGCATCTGTAGCAATAACACTATTAAATATCTTGTGTGCTTGTGCAGTCTTGTACATCTCAGAAGATCTGCTTTAGCACAGAGAGCAGAGCATAAACCCTCACTCAGTCCTCATTAACCATATGGAGCCCTGATCAAATGCTGCTGCACAAGTTAAAGAGCTCATATAATTTGCACTGTTATCCTGTCCACACGGAAAAGACTCTGCAGCGTTTCAGAAAAAAAAATCACTTTGGTCGGCAATTTCAAATTTGGTTATGTGTGGACACACCCTGTAACCACATTAAAAAAGTGTGGCTACAAAATAACCATGTACTTGTGGACAGGGCCTGTGTTAACTCGATTACTAGAACACTTTTAGCTGCATAGACATTGCAGTCCTTATTATGCGCTATAAACACTTGGTTCAAAGTGCAAAATGTAGCAGCATTTCATGAACTATATAAAATAATAAAATAAAAAAAAAAACAGTTTCCATCCAAACACATCACTTCATGTTTATATGTGACTTGTTTCAATTGAGTATAAAAGGTATAAAAGTGATAGTGACATTATTACTAAAGGATCTAGACCATTACTTATCTGAGCTGCTTTCATTCAACATCTGAGACCTTCATTAAAATCTGGAAAAGACTAATCTGACCTTTCTGTTCTTGAAACTGACATTAAGAGCACTTGGATGATCCACATCTGCTATTTGTCTTGTGACCTTAGGCCAACAGTCATAGTAAAAATTTGCCCTTTAGATTTAACTACAGATAATATGAAAAAATTAACAAGTCAGTGGTCATGAACACTAATCAAAGCTATGGTGTTGCTGTCAAATTGTGATAATTTCCAAGGTTTTCTGACATTAAATCACATGCTGCATTGATCCTGATATTTCATGGAGAATT